>CABHPH010128459.1:15777-27549 GCA_902168325.1 Peromyscus nudipes
AGAGAGAGAGAGAGAGAGAGAGAGAGAGAGAGAGAGAGAGAGAGATGTCCGTCTA
Organism: Peromyscus nudipes; assembly: GCA_902168325.1. NCBI lineage: Eukaryota > Metazoa > Chordata > Mammalia > Rodentia > Cricetidae > Peromyscus > Peromyscus nudipes. The sequence goes on from CABHPH010128459.1 coordinate 15,833, forward strand.
ACGAGCGACTCCATCCCATCCTCTCAAGAGGAACAAGGGAATGCACCGACCTACCGATACACCGACCGAGCGATCGGAAAAAAAAAAAGTGTGCTGGGCGATGGTGGCGCATGCCTTTAATCCCAGCACTCGGGAGGCAGAGGCAGGTGGATCTCTGTGAGTTCGAGGCCAGCCTGGGCTACCAAGTGAGTTCCAGGAAAGGTGCAAAGCTACACAGAGAAACCCTGTCTTGAAAAACAAAAACAAAAACAAAAACAAAAAACAAAAAACAAACAAACAAAAAAAGTAATGGTGTTTTGGGAAAACTTGGTTCCAGCATAATAAGAATTATATGCAAGTTTTTATGATCCCTGAGAAATAGGCAGGTATGTTCAGAATTTCACAGAGTACAGTTTAGGGGGATTACTAACAGACCTGTCTTGGTTGGCAGCAGAACAGATGGATACCCATATTTTGAGTCAGAGGAAGAGGAAAAAAGTCAGGACAAAAGTGACTTCATTTGAGCTGGAATATATTTGTGTTATATTCAAGTGGATATCAGAGTCTAGCACATTCCAGGCCCTGAAATCTCTCAGGTCTGGTCACAGAGCTTCACATGCCACTCTAAGAGTTTTGTTTATTTATAGTATTCTGGGAAACTAGGTGGGAAAACAGGTTTGTTCAGGGAGAGTCAAGGTGGTTATGATTCTAAATGACTGCAGTTCTTACAGATAGTGTGGCTGAAAGAAGTTGGAAGGAAGACGAGGAAGGAAAAGCTAGACATTACAATGTTCTTATCTAAGCAGCAGTGTAGAGCAATACGATAAGAAACAGTGTGAGGTAGTAGAAAAAGAAACTGAGGTTTTAGTACATGTGCTGGACAGTTATGTCAACTGGACAAAAGCTAACGTCATCTGTGAGGAGGGAACCTCAATTAAGAAAATGTGTACGAGCCAGACAGTGGTGACTTTAACTCCAGCACTTGGGAGGCAGTGGCAGACGGATCTCTGAGTTTGAGTCCAGCCTGGTTTACTGTAGCACGAATCCTAATAGGTCTTACAATAAAAACTTGGAGCCAGATATTGGGGTAAATGCTGAAAGATCAGAGGAAACAAGCCACAGCCACTTCTCACCCTGCCAACTCCTCAGCCGAAAGGGGAAGATCCTGTCTCCATGAATCCTCAAACTGAATGCTCCTGAGTCCTCAGCCAAAAGGGGGGTGAACTCCTGTCTCCTCTCACCTTCTATTCTTTTCTCCATTCAGCCATATCACTTCTTGTCTCAACTTTCCCTAGTGCTGGGATTAAAGGTGTGAGCCATCACTGCCTTGCTCTGTTTCTCCTTTAGACTGGATTAATCTCATGTAGTCCAAGGTGGCCTTGAACTCACAAAGAACTCTGCCTCCCAAGTGCTAGGATTTAAGGTGTGTACCACCACTACCTGGCCTCCTATGGCTAACTCTGTGGCTGACTCTGCCCTCTGATCTTCAGACAAGCTTTACTTGTTAGAGCATATACAAAATATCACCACAGTTTACAAAGTGAGTTCTAGGATAGCCAGGGCTACACAGAGAAACCCTGGCTTAAAAGAGAGAGAGAGAAATAGATGGAGAGAGGGAGGGAGGGAGGGAGGGAGGAGGAGGAGGAGGTAGAGGTAGAGGATGAAGAAGAGGAAGAAGAAGAGGAAAAAGAGGAGGAAGAGGAAGAAGAAAAGAAAAAGAAAAAAGAAAGAAGAGGAAGAAGAAGTAGAAGAGGAAGAAGAAAATATATACAGAGTGGGGTTGTCTCTCTTGGGACCCCTTTCCTCCTACTGGGTTGCCTTGTCCAGCCTTGATATGAAGGTTTGTGCCTAGTCTTATTGCATCTTATTATGCCATGTTTGGTTGATATCCCTGGAAGGCCTGCTCTTTTCTAAGGGAAATGGAGGAGCAGCAGATCTGAAGGAGAAGGGAGGTGTAAGGGTGGGGGTGCTAGGAGGTGCAGTGGGAGCGGAGGATGCTGTCAGAATGTATTATATGAGAGAAGAAATAAAAAGAAAAAATGAAAAAGAAGAAGAAAATGTGTACATAAGACAGGGCTGTAGGCAAGCCTGCAGGGCATTGTCTTAATTAGTAATTGATGGGAGAGGGCCTAGCCCATTGTGAGTGATGCTATCCCTGGGCTGGTGGTCTTGGATTTTATAAGATAGCAGACTGGGCAAGCCATGAGAAGCAAGCCAGTAAGTAGCACTCCTCCATGGCCTCTGCCTCAGCTCCTGCCTCCAGGTTCCTGCCCTGTTTGAGTTCCTGTTCTGACTTCCTTTGATGAACAGTGGTTTGGAAGCATAAACCAAATAAATCCTCTCCTCTTAAAGTTGCTTTGGTCATGGTGTTTCATCACAGAAATAGAAACCCTAACTAAGACAATTAGTTTACAATTTTGAGAGGTAAAAGAACGAAAAATTTTAATGATAAAAAACATAGGAAGCTCACGCCTTTAATCCCAGCACTCACAAGGCAGAGGCAGGTGGATCTCAGAGTTCTAGGCCTGCCTGGTCTACAGAGCTAGGTCCAGGAACTCCAAGGATACACAAAGAAACCTGATCTCAAAAAACCAAAACCAAACCAAACAAACAAACAAAAAGGAATTCTTTCCAACCAATACAGAGATGTCTGAAGCCTGGTTGTATTGGTGAGGCCTGAGAAACAGTGGGTAAGTCCTAGAAACACTCTCTACCTGGTGTTAGGTCTTAAACCCAGGATGCATGACTAACTGAGGTGCCTATTAACGTATCAGAGTAGACCTGGCTACCAGGTTCTCCCAGCAATCCCCAGTCCCTACCTGTTATAGGGAATGGCTTCATCAAACTCCTTCCCTCAGGGCTTGGGGAACTATAGGTAGAAGAGGAAGAAAGATTTTGAAAGCTAGAGGGGATGGATGACTCCAAGGAGACAGTGTCTTTTTTTTTGTATTTTTTTAAATTTTATAATTTAATTTAATTTTACATATCAGCCACGGATTCTCTTGTCCTCCCCTCTCCCCCCCCCCCGCCTTTCCCCCAGCCCACCCCCCATTCCTATCTCCTCCAGGGCAAAGCCTCCCCCAGGATTGAGTTCAACTTGGTAGATTCAGTCTAGGCAGGTCTAGTCCCCTCCTCCCAGGCTGAGCCAAGTGTCCCTGTATAAGCCCCAGGTTCCAAACAGCCTGCTCATGCACTGAGGGCAGGTCCCGGTCCCACTGCCTGGGTGCCTTCCAAACAGTTCAAGCTAATCAACTGTCTCACTTATCCAGAGGGCCTGATCCAGTTGGGGGCTCCTCAGCTATTGGTTCATAGTTCATGTGTTTCCATTCGTTTGGTCACTCGTCCCTGTGCTTTTTCCAAAACACAACAGGACTGATGCACATTTGAACTCTCAGACACTGTGGCAGTGTGCACAGGTCCAAGCCAGAAGGGATCCTAGCCCTGAGAGGGGCAAGTGGGCACCATCTCCGATCCCTAACAAAGAAGTTATCTTCAATTGACATCCGCTTACAAAGGAACGGTTAGTTTTCTCCAATGGCATTTCACTGGGTATATGAACTACACTTAAGGGCAGGCCTCATGCCCAGCAGTAGATGGCCAATACAAAATGAACTCAATGGTATTTCTGTAGAAATTTTTCTCATACTGCTATGCTTGGGCATCTTTTGTAATTGGTCTTTTGATTTTATATTTTGGTTTCCAATTTTGTATTTTTATGGTGTGTGTGTGTGTGTGTGTGTGTGTGTGTGTGTTTATTGTGCTTTCTCTATTATTTTTCTTTTTTTCCCTTTCATTTTTTTTTTTTGAGACAGGGTTTCTCTGTGTAGCCCTGGCTGTCCTAGAACTTGCTCTGTAGACCAGGCTGGCCTCAGACTCAGAGATTTGCCTGCCTCTGCTTCCTGAGTGCTGGGATCAAAGGTGTGAGCCACCATGCCTTGCTTATTTTTCTTACTTTTAAAATTCTGGTTGTTTGCTTTTTTTGTCTGCCTGTTTGTTCTTCAAAGAGAGACAGAAAGTGTAAAGTTGGGTGGGTGGGAAATGAGAAGATCTGGGAGGAGTTTGAGAAGGGGAACTATGATCAGAATATATTGAATTAAAAAATGTATTTTCAATAAAAAATAAATAGAAGATGGAAGAGAGGTAGATTGTAGGTATAACATAATATACTTTCTCATATTTTGCAGTGTAAATTCAATATTCCATTAAACTTGATAAATTAAATAATGTTATATTATTTAGAATTATAGAATTACTAGTAGATCTGAAATCAAAAAGGGTCAAAATACAGCTGCCTGTGAGATGTGAAACAGGCATGGGAAGATAGAAGAGTTTTGTCTTTCTTTAAAGGTTGTCCTTTAAATAATTTGGAGCATTCCAGCATGTGGAAATGTCAGTGTTACTTTTTTGTGTGTGTGATGAACAGTGACTTTAAGATGGGAGCTCTATTAAATTGAGACTGAATATTTCCCCCTGGTATCTATACTCTCTATAGTCCTTATGCCGCATATTGTCCACCCTGCCTTATCTCTTCTCACAGCCCCACACATGCACCCTCTGCTGTGTCACGCTGTCCTCCCTCCTGACCTCTATATACACTGCCAGTACATATTTTTAATAGTTTTACTTTTCCAAGACAAGTTCTCACTATATAGCCCAGGCTAGCCTAGAGCTCACAATCCTCTTGTTTCTGTTTCTTGAATGCTAAGATTACAAGCATAAGTCACCATTCCTGGCCACATATTTTCATATTGTTTATTTTATTTGGTTTTATTTTGAGACAGAGTCTCATTATGTAGCCCTAGAACTCACTCTATAGACCAGGCTGGCCTCATACAGAGATCCACGTGCCTCAGTCTACTCCGCTGGGACTAAAGACATATGTGTGGTATTGTTTACTTGTTTTCTGACAGACTGTGAGTTCCTGGAGTATAGGGGTCCATGAGTATATAATTAACAAATAATTGTCAAATTAATGGATTTGATTGCTTAGTTTTTTTTTCTGTTGTTATCTAGAGCTCTGATGCCCCCACATGTCTTCAACATCCTTCAATTTCTTTCTTCTTTGAATTCCATTACCAACATTCATGGAGCAATTTGTATATAGAATTCCTAGTTTATGGGGTTCTGTGCTAGGCCTAGGGAGCACACAGATGAACAAGTTAGATGCAGTTATTGTGCAGACATGAAGTAGACAATATAGATCACAATATAGTATTTATTTGTGTATTCATATGTGTGAGTGCAGATGTATGGATGCCATGGTACTCACATGGAGGTCACAGGAGTCAGTTCTCTCCTGCCACCTGGTAAGATATGGGAATGAAACTCAGGTTTTTACCAGGCCTGAGTGCAGTCACCTCTACACACCGAGTCATCTACTTGGCCCTATAGCTATAAATATTATAGCACCTCAGAACATTTATAATCCTGAAAGCTTTAATTGAACTAGGCACAAAAAATTGTGAAGAGGATAGAATGGTCTAAGACTATTCATGGTCTAAGTGTAAATATAACTGCAATATATACACATAAATAGGATACTATACATCATTAACTGCTAAGAGATAGTAAATATTAAAAGAGTAATTAAGTACTAATTGGTGCAAACAGCAGTTGTTTAAAAATACAGAGAAGGGGCTGAGAGCTAGTTCAGCACTTAAGACTACTATCTGCTTTTCCTGAGAATATGGGTTCAAGTCCTACCACCCAAATGGCAACTTACAACCATGCTAACTCTGGTTCCTGGGAATCCACTTGCAGCAGGCTTTTTCTTTGGGGCCACCAACTGGCTCCCAAATCATGACATAGTGACTTCTGATTAGTTATGAATGCTTGGTCTAGCTTAGGCTCATTTCTGGCTAGCTCTTTTAACTTAAATTAACCTGTTTCTCCTTATCTACCTTTTGCCTTGGGGTTTTCACTTTTCTTTCCTTCGTGTCTGGGTGGTTTGTGGTTGCCTGGTTTCTTGCCCTGGGCGTGTCCCACTCTTTCATCCTCCTTCATCTCTCATTCCTTTTCCAAGCCTAGATTCCCCCTCCTATTTATTCTCTCTGCCTGGCAGCCCCATCTATCCCTCTCCTGCCTAGCTACTGGCCATTCAGGTTTTGATTAGACCAATCAGGTGCCTTAGGCAGGCAAGGTGAAACAAATGCAACACATCTTTACATAGTTAAACACACGTCCTTACATCATTAAACAAATGCAGCATAAACAAATGCAACACACTTTTACACAGTTAAAGTCATGTTCTGCAGCATTAACAAATGTAACACATCCTTACATAGTTAAATATTCCACGACATCCAGTGCCTTCTTCTGGCCTCTGTGGACACCAGATACACAGATATACACAGACATACATGAGAGTAAAACACCCATACACATAATAAATTCTTGAAAAAAAAATAAAAAAGGCATCAGAGACCATTACAGAAAATCATAACCAATCAAAATTCAGAGCTGTGGAACCCAATCCCAATGGATACATTTACAAAACACTTCAGTACCTAAGGCTCAGGGAATATTTCGGAAAGGGAGATGAAAAGATTCTATGAGCCGGAGGATCAGGGAGTTTGCTGTGAAACTGTGTCTCTTAGAAATATCAGAAGCTACACTCATGAAGTCTCCCCAACATGACTGCCCAAACATGAGCCGAATAAGGACGACACCAATCGACGTGCCAAAGTACGTCAGGGAAAGCCCACAATGCCTCAACCCACACAAGAACTACAGAATTAAGGAATGTTGAGCGTGGTTATCCAAGACCCAATAGTAATCTTTAAAACATATATACAAGTAACATTATACAGACTAAGCATGCTATATTTAGAAATATGTATATGCATGTAATAACAATTAATGAAAGAAGAGGCCATGAATTTGAAAGACAGCAGGAGGGGCATATAGACATATGATATAATTATATTATAATATCAAAAAAGAAAAACTTAATATACAAAATAAATAAATTAATAAAAAGGCAGAGAAAAAATTCAGTTTGTAAGGTTTAAACATTTATCAGGGAGGTAAGTGGAGAGAAATTGGAGTGTGGGGCATTTCAAGGTAGGAGTGGAGAGAAATAACTGGAAGATGGGATAGCAAGATGGGTCATCTGGTAAAACCACTTGGTGCATAAGCCTGATAACCTGCATTCTATTCCTGTAAACACATAAAGTAGAAGGAGAGAACTGACTCTACAATGTTGTCCTTTGACCCCCACATGCATATTGAGGCATGTACACACACACACACACACACACACACACACACACACACACAATCACCTGTTGTTTTTGCTCTTTTGGGGGCCCCGCTGCCCAGCTCCCAAATAAATCGCACACGGAGGCTTATTTTTACTTATAAATGTCTGGCCTTAGCTTGGCTTGCTTCTTGCCAGCCTTCCTTAACTTTAAATTATCTTCTCTCTCTTTTGCCTCTGGGCTTTTCCTGTTCTCTTACTTCTGTAAATCTTACTCTTACTCCATGGCTTGCTGTGTAACTGAGTGGCTGGCCCCTTGAGTCCTCCTCCTTCTCTGGCTACTTCTTTTCTTCCTCCTAGATTTCTCCCTCTATATATTCTCTCTGCTTGTCAGCCCCACCTATCCTTTCTCCTACCTGGCTATTGGCTGTTCAGTTCTTTATTAGACCACTAGGTGTTTTAGACAGGCACAGTAACACAGTTTCACAGAGTTAAACAAATGCAACATAAACAAAAGTAACACACCTTAATATAATATTCCCCAACAATCACTACCACCGATAATTATTGTTATTATTATAATAATAAAGAGTAAAAACTGGAAGGCATGAAAGGGTAGTATAGCTATAGGTTCTGGGAATCCCTGCAGATATCCAAATCTTCAGTGCTCATGTGTCTTACACAACATGATATAATATTTTCTTATAACTTATTCATATTCTCTTATATACCTGGAATCATCTCTATTACTTATAATACCTAGTGTAATGAAAATTGTTGTTATACTGTTTTGTTTAGGGGATAATGGCCAGAAACAATTCTACATGTTCATCTCAGTCATAAGCAAAAATCTTTTTGTTCATCTGTGGTTAGCTGAGCATTGCAGGCAGATCCTGTAGACCACTGATTTTAACTGAGGTAATATAAGTAGGTAAATATAAGGCATTGTGTTTATGTTCAGTTGTGAAAACTGTTGGCTTTTTTTTTTTTTGAGACAAGGTTTCATGGAGCCTAAGCTGACCTCAAACTTGCTATGTAGCTAAAGCTGGCCTTGAATGTCTGATTTTCCTGTCTCCATTTCCCAAACACTAGGATTTCAGGTATTTACCACTTTTCTTGGCTCCTCTGTGAAATTCTTTTGAGGGTAAAGATTAAAATTTATATACTTCCATTTGAGCTACAATAATAAAACTTTGGGAATAGAATTTACTCTGACAAGTAGATGTTAAACATTCAAGTGCATCTACTATTTGTTCTGTTTTGGACTATCTCTATTTGGTAATTATTTTGACATAATAAGCATTCAATTAGCTGTTTAAACTTTACAACCCCGAGGAGATCCGGTATCAGGATAATCATTGTCAGTGCACAACAGAGACAACTGAGCCACCAGGAGTTTTGTCACTCGTAGGAAAACGTTATAAGCTTGGAGATAATTTACAAAACAGATCAATATGAACAGAAAAGACTGTTGGTTTTCCATTAAAATCCACTGTCCTTCTTACATAATGCTTTTGTATCCATGCTCTCTTTTGATTCCATTTCCCAGGTTCCATGCTGGCATTAATGAAATGTGACTGAGAGCAATTTGTGTACATTCCCTCTTTTCTCATTTAAAAGGAAACCACTGGGACTGGAGAGAAGGCTCAGCACTTAGGAATACTTCCTCTTTGGAAGAGGAGGGTTTGGGTTCCAGGACCCACATGGATGACTATAACCATCCATAATTCCAGCTCCAGAGCATCCAGTGCTTTCCTCTGGCTTCCTCCTCTGGTAGTGCATGTGTGTGTGTGCATGTACACACACACACACACACACACACACACACACACACACATACACAGAGTGTATTTATATACATGTAGGCAAAGACACTCATACTCATAAAAATAAATAAATCTTTAAAAAATGCTGTCTTGTACTTTCTTTTCCTGCTTCTTCCTTTGGGCTGAAGTCTGCATATACATGCAACCTATTAAACCAAAGGGGGAAAAAAGGAAAGAAAAGCTTTTTAACACCTTCCTCCTCAATGAATGATTTTTAGACTGTGTCTCAATGTTTTCTGAGAGCCTTTTAGTGTTTTAGACTCATCTAAGATCAACAGAATCTAAGTTTACATTTTAAAAAGTGATTCATGTTCATATTCAATTAAATTTTTTTCTTTCGTGTGTGTGTGTGTGTGTGTGTGTGTGTGTGTGTGTGTGTGTGTGGTGTGTGTGTGTGTGTGTGTGTACATATTTTGGTTCTTGTTCTTGCATGGAGGTCAGAGGACAACTTGTGGAGTCAGCTCTCTCCTTTCATCAGTGGGTTCCAGAGCTCAAACTCAAGAGTCTCAGGCTTAGCAGGTGTCTTTGCCCACTGAGTCATCTGATAGGCCCCATTCATATTCAGTTAGCTTAATATGTGGCAAATGAATTTTTTCGGTTGATTCCTGGCCCATCAACAACCTTTCCTTTGTTCTTCCCTGACTCTTCCACAACCCTCTATCTTCTTCAAACAGCTGAATCTTGAGGCCTCTTTGTCACAGAAACATGTATTTATTTGATATAATCTGCATCTCTATTGATCTCAACTATGTTTTGCATCCATTTAGGAAATATTTGCTGAACATTTTTTAAAGCAAAGCACTGTCCTAGATCTTATATATTTCCTACAGTATTTAAGGCCAGATCTTTTTTTTCTTCAAGAATTATGCAGCAGAGAGAAAAACATTGGAATAAAAAAATAGATGTTATAAGAAAGGATAGTAGATGTTATTTTTACTCTACAAACTTGTTTTTGGAAGTATCTAGCAGATAAAATAATGCTCCTGCAAACATGTCCACATCTGAATCCCTGAGCCTGTGACTGACTTACTGGTGTGTTTAAAGACTTTAAGATGAGAAGATTGGCCTGAATTATCCAGGGAAGGCCAGTGTAATCACTGGGAGCTTATAAAGAAGGAGGCAACAAAGTCAGAAGAAGCATGATAACCACAGCATAGATGAAGATAGCAGCCAATGAACCTGGATAGCTTGTAACACCTACACAAGATAAGGACTAGATTTCTGCACTGGTACATCCAGAAGGGAAGCGATCCTGCCACCACCTTAAGGTTAAGGCTTCTGACTACTGTAGTGGTAGAGAAATTCATTTACGTGGCTTTAAATCATCGAGTTTGTGGCCATTGATTACAGTAGCTATGGAAACTACTGAGGGGCTGTTCCTTTTGGGGAAGTCCATGCCACATGCCTCAATGCATTTGGAAGGGAGGCTGAGCCAGACAGTTCTTTCTTCATCCCTGGCCAGCTCTGGCTTCTTTCTGTTGCTTCCAGCAAAGGGCTCCATTTAGAGAGCCTTCGAGTTAATGCATGCATATGTTAACTTTGAGTTTTTCTAGGTCTTACTAAGACAGCAACTGTGTTTGGTTAATTTTGTATCCTATTTTGAGTGCTTTAGACACATATATTCATGGGGAAAAGGGGAGAATAGCTAAGATTGTAACACTACTTGATAGGAAGGAGCAATTGTAGAAGTAGGCGTTCGTTTTTATATGAAAGAGTTAGTAATGAGGGGAGGTGGGGAGGGGGATTTTAAAGATGGACAAAATTCATGTTGGTCAGAAGAGGAAGAAAGTATCCTCAACAGTGGTACATTTTATAACGTCCCCTTAACAAATGTGATTGTGAGGCCTTTCTCTCTTGTCATGGGTACATTAACAGGATTTATAAAAACCCTGATATTGGGGCTGAAAAGATGGCTCAATGGTTAAAGGCATTGACTACTTTTCCAAAGGACACAGGTTCAATTCCCAGCACCCACATGGCAGCTCACGACTGTCTGTAACTCAAGTTCCAGTGGATCCGTCTTCCTCACACTGACATACCCAGGCCAAATCCCAACACACATAAAAATTAAACTCACAAAACCCCCTGATACTTGGCCATATTCCACTGGTCTTGTTTATCCATAAACCTGCAGGTGGTGCATGCCTTTAATCTCAGGCAGAGGCAGACGGATCTCTGGGAGTTTGAGGCCAGCCTGGTTTACAGAGTGAGTTCCAGGACAGGCTCCAAAGTGACAGAGAGAAACCCTGCCTCGAACCCCACTCCTTAAAAAAACAAAACAAAACAAAAAACAAATGTGATGAGTTAGTGACAGGCAACAGATAGATAGGTTAATGAAAATACAGTACAGAAATTGGCAGGCCGAGGACCACGTGTCCTGAGGGTGACAGGTGGTAGATCCACAGTGCGCAAGAGCTCAAGTGCTCACCAGCCCCTCCCCTCTCCCTTCTTGGCCTCAGTCTCCACATTCACTCCTTGTCTCCACTCCTTTCCTAGTCTCAGTCCCTCCAGTGCCCACTTTGCTCCTTCCGCCACTCTTAACACTTCCAGGCTTCTCTCCCTCTCGCCCTACTCCCCCCTGTTTCCCTCTACTCACCCCCAAGTCCCGCCCTGTACGTCCTATCTCCTTTGCTTCACTACCCCAGGCTCCTACCGCTGCTCCTCTATCTGTCCTTCCCTTTCCTCATCCCTAGGCTCCTTAGGCCCTCTCATCC
>CABHPH010128460.1:0-11048 GCA_902168325.1 Peromyscus nudipes
TATATATATATATATATACATATAAATAAAAGAGGACAAGAAGTTGGGAGGGGTTGGGAGTGAGTGAAATCAAGAAGGAACTAAGGGATGGAATGGGAGAAAACTAATATGAGCAACATACATAGTAGGCATATATGAACTTCTTGAAAAATATGTATTTTAAAGACACATAGTTAATTGTGCAACACATATTTTAGAAAAAGACACCTGAGGCTGGGCGGTGGTGGCGCACGCCTTTAATCCCAGCACTCAGGAGGCAGAGCCAGGCGAATCTCTGTGAGTTCCAGGCCAGCCTGGTCTCAAAAGCGAGTTCCAGGAAAGGCACAAAGCTACACAGAGAAACCCTGTCTCAAAAAGCAAAAAAAAAAAAAAAAAACCTGAGACTAGCCACAAAGAATTAGAACACTCAGCCTGACCGTGTCTAGACTTTAACATAGGCCATGCTAAGAGGAGGATTGACCTTAAGGTTATTATTCTTCCTCAACAGAATAACAAGGCTTTATGCTAAAGATAAATTCACGTTATCCTTTTCATCTATGAGGTTATGACTCTTACTTAACTTTCATAATACATTCTGCCATAGAATAACTGTGAGACTTTCAAATGCACAAGGGCCATCACCATTGCTGTTTCCTGTCTATGGCCATACAACCCTGAATGCATCCAATCTCATCTGATCTCGGAAGCTAAGCAGGATGGGACCTGATTAGTACTTGGACAGAAAATATTTGTGCTACATTTTAAGCTGGGCCAAATGATTCCAACAGCTTTACTACTGTTACAGGGATATCAGCTTTCAAGTACTAGGTACCAGATTGAAGGTACTGATCTTCATTCAGCCTTTGCATTTGACCCTTGAAAGTCATGATTCTTCACTGCTTGGAGTTTCCAAAAAGTATTCCTATTCATTTGATGGTTTCTGATTTTGACCTTCTGATTAGTTTATGAATAACTTGAAATAAATACCACTCCGACAGAGCTTGACAGCACCAAAGCATATTTCAAGTCAATGTTCAACTTATACATACAAAGATAGAACAGCAAGATAAAATTACTTAAGAACCACATGACAAAGAACAGTGGCTTGCTGCTCTACATATCTATTATAAATGAAGAAAATAATGACTAGTGAGTCATGATTTGGTGATCAGGAGTGTTCAGTTTATTCACTTGCTTTTATTAATTGTAAGTACCACTATAAAACTGGCTTCATTTTAGTAGCTATATGAGAAACAGAGAGAAAGAGAGAGTAATCATCGCATACGCCATCCCCTGATGAAATTCTCAGAAACCACCTATATACCATAACCTTCAAGTGTCTGCACCAATACACACAGAATGCATAGAAGACATAAAATGCAATCCAAGTAAGGATCTTGGAGAAAGGGTTAAGTGGAAAATTCTCCTAAGCCAAGTAAACCTTTCTATCATCATTCTAGCAATTTCAACAAGAGGTCAATGTTGTTTTTTGTTAAAAGTTTTACTGAAATTTATTGTTATGTTGACAAAGGGTTCAATCTACCATTTTCTTCTAAATATAAATTTACAAAGCATTGCAATCTAAATTGCTATACGACATACAGTATATGAAGTATATATGTAGTATACATATATACATATGCTACTACATGACATCATAGCAATAATGGGCACAATTCTAAACAAATGAGGGAGTACAAAGCCAGATGTGATGGCACAAATCTACAGTAGTCCCAGCACTTGGGCAGCTGAGGTAGGAGGATCATGAGTTTAAGTCTTACCTGGGCTATGTGGATGAGTCCCTGTCTCAAAAAAAAATTAAGAACAGATGTTAAGCTCAATTAGGAAGTGTTAAGAAATAAAATATGAGCCGGGCGTTGGTGGCGCACGCCTTTAATCCCAGCACTCGGGAGGCAGAGCCAGGCGGATCTCTGTGAGTTCGAGGCCAGCCTGGGCTACCAAGTGAGCTCCAGGAAAGGCGCAAAGCTACACAGAGAAACCCTGTCTCGAAAAACCAAAAAAAAAAAAAAAAAGAAATAAAATATGAACATGCGGAATTCCCTTTCTGTTGACAACTGGAAACTACACCTTGCTAGATGGTTCCACCAAGAAAAACAAAATTAAGGCCTGAACTGTCACAGCTTCACCTAAAAAATATCAGGTTAGGCTTTCCCAAATGTACCTGTGTCTTCTCTACTTCCCTAGCCTTGAATGAATAAGCCACATACCCCACTTACTTACATTCACTTACAGACACAGCATCCCTCCTCTAGCCTAGCTCCCCATTTTGCTATTCCCACATATGGGCATGCCCAGGCAGTTCTTCTCAACCTGTAGGACTTACTCACTCTCCTAACTTCTAAGATCACATTAAAATTTATGTCTTCATGCCTACTAACTGCTTTGAATTATTGCCAGCATGTATTTTTTTACACACAAGTTCAAATATATGCAGCTTTCACTGCATTAAAACTCTGTGGCTTAGTAGCTGTGTGACACTGGAGAAGTCGCTTAACTCTCCATATCTGCATTTCCATCTCTGAAAGAAACATAATGATGAAATTATTATCAAGAAAATGTAAGGTAGTGCCTAAGACAACTTAAGCACTCCTATCAGCTATCCTTTTTGTAGTTACAATCAAGAATCCACTGCAGCCAGGTGGTGGTGGCACACATCTTTAATCCCAGCACTTGGGAGGCAGAGGAAGGCGGAGCTCTGAGTTCGAAGCCAGCCTGATCTACAGAGTGAATTCTAGGACAGCCAGGGGTACACAAAGAAACCCTGTCCCAAAAACAAAGAAACAAAAAAAGAATCCACTGCAAAGTCTAGCACATTTGATTTTATTTCTAACCTTGAGAAGCAAGTGCTACTCCTGTGTATTGGGGCAGAGATGTGTACACATTTTACAATTTGTTTTTTCAATAAAGCTGAGAAATACAGGAAGTCTTGGGCTATAACATTGCTCATTATTGCTGTTCTAGATCACTAGCAGAACAATTAACCACATAATATTGCAGATTTTTATAATATTCAGGAAAAACATGAAAACAGGTTCAAGGCTGGAGAGATGGCTCAGTGGCCAAAAGCACTTGTTGCTCTTGCAGAGGACCTGGGTTCAGTTCCCAGCACCCACATGGTAGCTAAAACATACCTGTAACTCCAATTCCATGGATGCAACACCCTCTTCTGGTCTCCATGAGCATCGGGCGTGAACATAGTATACACATATGCAGGTAAAACATTCAATACATGTTGTCAATCCAAAGCCAAGAAACTTAATACTCATCAGACACATAACGTACAGAAATGTATCTTTTCAAAATTTTTGGACTCCATCAGATCATTTGCCTCCAAATTTATCAATCATTTGTTAAAAGGACAATGATTTTGCTATCTTAAAGGAAAATTTTGGTACGGCAAACTGAAATTTCCTTTCTCAAATAAATAGCCACCACCCCATTCATGTAAAGTAAGTTCTCCTTAAAGATACTCTCTTTGTACAATTTTAGAATTATTTTAAAAATTGCAAGATTATAATGAAGCAATCATTTATTTTGGCACTATGAAGTAGAAAATTTTGACATTTTCATAAAAATGGAATTAGTGAAACAGTAGACAAATTCTTACTTATCCTTACCCACAAAAAAGTAGAAACTAAACACAAATACCATAAATATCTGTCATGTAAATAATCTAATAAAAGTCTTAATTCCTTCTAGGGCACTTAGAAATTTAAGTCTTAACAAAGAAAGAGAGGGGTGTAACTCTATTACTTGATGAAATTCTTAAAGCAGTTTCTCCTTGAATTTACTTCTGGAAGAAAAAGAAAGCAAAAAACAAATAGCAGTGTTGAAACTGCATGCCATCACAACTCAAAAAAAAAAACCAAAACCCTGCATGCTTGAGAGGTTCAAAATAAGGATGAAGGCATTAGCTGGGTTTTGAAAATGCAGTTATTGCAGTAGATTAATATTCAGTAACCCATGTTTTATTTTGAAATATCAGAATGTTACGTATGGAGGCCAAGAGGCTTCTAAAGTGGGGTCCCAAGGAAATAATAAACAGTTCTATTTTTTCAAACAAAATGTCCAATAACTCTAAGAGTAAGTTTTCTTATATTTTAAAATAGTCTATCCACACCCATGCACATTGGCAAGAGACAAAGTTCAAGGTTCGAGGCTCTGGTAACTTCATGTAGCCCTCAGCTCTAGTTCAGACCCTCTTCCATGTAAATATAAACAACCCAGCAATCCAGGATCTCCAGCACTCTAAAGCTGGAGAAGGGGGATTCTACATTCCAATTCCTGAGCCCAAACATCTGCTCTTGCCACTGCTGGCCTTTTTTTACCTCCTGGGGTGGCAAGAACAGAGGCTCTTTCATTTAGCATGAGTATGCATTCAGCTTTCACCTCAGTTTACCCAATCCTCCTCAGATATGCTAAAAACTGTTATTCTAAGTTAACAACTGGCAAATGAGTCAAGGAAGAAAATCCTATCCTATGAAGAGGCAGCAACTCAGTTGTCACATGTTCTTTCCCCAGTCTTAAAGTAGTAGATTTTAGAAGGAAAATCTTTTGAAGGAAAAGAAAAAGTCAAAATAAGAGCCAATAATGGGGGCGGGGGCATGTCTCACACTACATTAAATAAAAACCTACACACACACACACCAAAAGAAGGAAGGAGGATGAGAAGAGAGAAAAGAGGAGGAGAGAGAGAGAGAGAGAGAGAGAGAGAGAGAGAGAGAGAGAAAAGAAGAAGAAGAAGAAGAAGAAGAAGAAGAAGAAGAAGAAGAAGAAACAAAAACCATTTGTGTCATTGTTCTTGACTTTCTCCTATTTTCTTTTAATGTTCTATGCCCTGCCTACACGCTCTCAAAATAACTCCATTACAGTGGTTTCACAATAATCTCAGTACCTCAGGAGTCTTCCACTCCCTTCCCATCAGTACCCCCATCCTTTAAGGAATTCAGTACTTGCCTGAACTCGGTACTTAGAGCATATTTGTTAAATGCCTCACTCTTGGAAGCCTGAAAGCCACTGTTTTTTATTTTACTTGACTTCACCTAACCTTGAAATCCATAAAGCAGTTCTCTCCTCTCATCTACCAAAAGGAAATATGGAAGTAATGTCTCAAGGCGAACAAAGCTAACTCCATGAAAAAATGAAATCGACGCAACAAAGGAAGAAAGGAAAGAAGGGGGGTGTAGTGGGCGATGCTTGCGTCTTCTAAGGAGAAGCTTCCAGTGTAACTTGTACAATTTAACGGTTCTGGGACAGAGGAGGACTAGTGTGTTGGAAAACAACAAAGGTGGGCTCCCAGTCTCCTTACCGCCGTAGAGCCAGAAGAAGATGCAATGTATACACGGATCACCATCCTGGCAACAAGAGCTTGTGGTCGGTCGCTGGAGTCTTGAAAAGGGCTGAGAAACAGCTGCAGCAACGACTGGAACACAGCAAGGGGCCAAACAGAGGTTGGAAGAGGAGGGTGGGGGAAGGTGGAAGGGAAACTGGCCGGAGCCCCGCCTCCACCAGTGGCTGCTTTCAATGAGCTTCCAGCACTGCAGTCCCAGCCCCAAACCCCGGAAGGCTCAGGCTCATTTGCATCATTTCTAAATTGTTTTTTTAAAACACAGGATCTCGAACAGCACCGCGAGATCTGTTGAAACAATTCTTTTTGACTATTCCCTCCCCTGGAAGGGGGCGAGGGAGAAATAAAATAAGGGGCGGGGAGGATGGGATCTCTGAATTGCAGTCGGTTAGAATAAAGCACGCTTTCCCATGGACACCAGAAGTTTTGCGTGTTACTTCCTGCTCAGAAATGTATGCAAATAACATAGCTGAAAGCCAGTTTTCTGTTGAATCCAGACACTGGTTTAATTTTTTTTAAACCCGTGTTATCAAAGCCTTGTGTATTTTAAGACGCCTGTAATGAAGTGAGTGATTTTTTTTTTTTTTTTTGACCTTAGTTGGTTGCAGGAATTCAGTGTGTTCTGAAATGCTGCACGATGTGAAGGAGGGCTGGAGAGAAGTTTCAAGTTTCCCTAAACCGGAAAGGGCAGAATAGGTTTTCTTTTTGTCTGGGGTTTTGTTAAAATAGGAAACAATCCTTTAGTGGGAATTTGCAGGAGATATAACCGACAACACTAGAATGAAGGAGGAAATTGCAGAGAAAAATTAATCAACAGCTCTAGAAGAAAGGAGAAAATTGAGAAAAAAAATCATCTGAAAATACTTGGAGAGAACTTTGTGCCCTTGGTGTCTCATGCCTGTAATCTCCGCACTTGGAAGGTGTGACATGACTGCCAAGAATCAGAAGCCAGACTGTGCAACGGGGTGAGACTATTCAAAACCAAAACCAACCAAACAAAAAAGACTTTGTACAAATTGCCACCAGGCGGTGGTGGCGCACGCCTTTAATCCCAGCGCTCGGGAGACAGGGTGAGTTCGAGGCCAGCCTGGTCTACACAGCGAGATCCAGGACAGGCACCAAAACTACACAGGGAAACCCTGTCTCAAAAAACAAAAAAGAAAAACAAAAATAATACCAAATTGCCAAGTACAGTAAATTAGCATAAACTAGCCACCATCCTCATTATCAATATCACGGTACTGTTAATTTTACTTCCCAGATCACATGACAAGGAAAATTTTTATAACTATAAGTCAAAATCATAATCATGATTTTGGAAAAATCTATATAGTTTCTTTTACATTATCACTATAAAACTCTCCTTTTGGAGTTCTACATTGTTTGGGCTCTTAAAACAATGGAAAAAAAGGAATAGAAAGAACAAAATATTTCTATTTAGTCTATAAATTATTGAAAGCAATTAATTATTCCCAGAAAACTGTATAGTGGCATTAGCAGAGAATATGGTAGGCCTTATCTATACCTTAGAGAAATGGGGCTGGACATGTAGCTCCCTTATAAATCACACAAACACCCAAGACACACACACACACACACACACACACACACACACACACACACACACACGCTTGTGTAATAGATGATATGTTTGTCTTAGTGAAAATGAACCAATAAATTGTTTGATAAATAAGTTCTGCTGATTCTTAATGATAAGACTTCTGGTACATTTTAAAGGGAGACTGTTACCAATATTTGTAAGGTAAAGAAAGATAATGGCTATTATTATTATATTATTAGACTTGTTCCTTACTACATTCACATATCCTTAGGATGGCTATTCTGGAATGGTCTTTCTAGAATGGTCATTGTTGGTTAAACAGCGTGCTGCTTGTGGCTGGCCGCCATGGGCGGCGGCCATGCCAACGGAGGAGAGTGCTGGAGGAAGAATCAGAGGCCATGGTTACCTTTTTAGAGCTTTATTGGGAGAAGGGGAGAGAGAGGGAGAGAGGGAGAGAGCGAATGAGGGAGAGGGAGAGGGAGAGAGCAGAAAGAGAAGAAGGAGGTCCAGACAGAAGGAAGGAGCGGAAAGGAAAGAAAGAGACGCACAGAGGGCCCACCCACTTTTTAGGCTGGGCCGCTGTCTAAGGCTGATGATGTAATTAAGGACAGAATCCTTACATCCCAGACTTTCCCTTATTATAAAAAAAGCAGGTAGATGGGACTAGGGGCGTCGTTCCTCTCAAAAACTGCTTCCAGCTGACTTTTGGCTCTGGGGGGAATGGAGAAGGCGAGTTTTCCGAGGGAGACAGGCGTTGTGGGATGCTGTCTGTCATCTGTTTGCTCTGGAGACATGTATCCCTCTTGGCTGTGGCTGGGAACTTTCTGTTTGACAAGATATTGATGATCTCTGGACTCCAGTTCTGTAGTGGTCCTGTACCATTAGCTGAACAGTGAGTTAGAACAGGGAACTGGGAAGAGAAGAGCTTGTAATGAGTGGGTGGAGTTAAGGTGAGTTAGGGCAAGTTGTAGAAACCGCCCAAGTCCGTCCATTTGAGCCCGCCCACCGCTGGCTGAAGTCAGACAGAAAAGGTTGCACATGGCAGATGCAGAAGTGGGGAAGGAGAAGGGTTTAGAGCTTTAGCAGAAAGCTTACAGATAAAGTAACTCTTATTTGCCCGCTCACTGGCAGAAGTTCCCGCGACGCTGTTATGCGGCCAGGTTTACGCTGTGCCTGCCCCTATCCGCCAATGTAGATGGTAAATGTATCCTATCTGCCCCTTTGTCTCATGGCTGTTAAAATAACAAACCGGGATCAGACTCCAATCTTAGGCATCCCCAAGAGTGAAGAGAGATCTAAGAATCAGCTCAAGTTCGCCATCCTCTTCATCAAGGGATGGGAAGGGCTGCAGCTGCACTGCAGTTGGTCCACCCAGTAGACCCGAGACAGCATTGACCCCCTCCTCAGGAGCAAAAATGTGCCTGCCGTTGCCAGCACAGCCCGAGGACAACCCCAGGGGTGTGTTGCCAGCACAGCCCGAGGACAACCCCCAGGGTGTCCCATCGCAAAGAATATAGCTCAGACTACAGCCACGAGAATGTCAGACTCACTGTGAAGAATCATGGCAGTAGCAGTAGTGGTAGCTGTGTAGGGGTCCAGGGGAGGCGAGGGCCGTGCGCTCATGGTCTCGCGGTCTCACTGGATGGGGGAGGAGGTGGCAAGCGGCAGCAGTCAGCAGGTCCTTGGTGGTCTATCCCAGGTTTCTCGGCACCAATGTTGATTAAACGGCTTTGCTCGTGGCTGGCCACCACCCATGGTGGCCATGCTGACTGAGGAGAGTGCTGGAGGAGGAATCACAGGCCATGGTTACCTTTTTAGAGCTTTATTTGGGGGGAGAGGGAGAGAGAGGGAAAGAGAGAGGGGGAAGGGAAGGGGGAGAGAGAGAGGGAGAGAAGAAGATAGACGGAAGGAAGGAGCAGAAGGAAAGAGAGAGAAGAGGAAGGGCGCACAGAGGACCCATCCGCTTTTTAGGCTGGGACACCGTCGAAGGCTGATGACGTAATTAAGGACCGAATCCTTACAGTCATTTCTGCTTAATTTAATTTTTCCATTGAGAAATCATCCTAGATCACTTGCTTTTATTATTTGGTTGGAAATGTTACAGTCAGTCTGAATAAACTGGGGTGGATCAAAGAGTTTTCAAATAGCATGTATAATCTATTCTCATAGAAAATCATGACAGTGGATGGTCAATACATTTCAAAAATTAAAAATAAATCCATACCATGTGCAAAACTTTAGAAAACATTGAACATCATGGCATGTGCCGATAGTCCCTGGTACTCAACTAAGAAGAGTATTTGTGTTCAGGAGTTCCAAACCAGCACAGACAACATAATGAGATCTCGTCTCGTAATTGAGCACAGCCCCAGTACCTAAAGATAATTTCTCCTGTGTGACATGTCAGCCTTTCCGGGCAGAGGGGAAAGGGAAAGGCATAAGTTGAATGTAATGGTAGAGATTTTAAATTTTTATTTACTATGAAATGCTACTGTGTAAAGTTTTACCTACAAAAATAAAATAAATTTAATCTCCCATGTTAGAAAATAATATTTTCAATGGTGTTATGTGTTTCACATGTATAGGCATATGGAAAGTTATATGAACAGTTGTCCTGGCTAGTTTTTTGCCAGCTTGACCCAAGCTAGATTTATCTGGGAAGAGGTACCTCAGGTGAGAAAATGCCTTCATCAGATCGCCTGGAGGAAAGTCTGTGGAGTATTTTCTTGATTAACAATTGCTATGGGAAGGCCCAGCTCACTGGGGGAAAGTGCCACCCCTGGGCTGGTGATCCCAGGTACTATAAGTAAGCAGACTGAACAAGCCATGGGGAGCAAGCCATTAAGTAGCACTCCTGCATGGTCTCTGCATCAGTTCCTGCTTCCAGGTTCCTGCCTTGGCTTCCCTCAGTGATGGACCATTACCTGACAATATAAGATGAAATAAACTCTTTCCTCCCTAAGCTGCTTTTGGTCGTAATCTTTATCACAACAATAGAAACCTAAGACAACAGTTGTTCATTATTGAACATTATTGCTTGTTTTAAATTATTCTGTAATGTAGTAATGGTATAGTGTGTATCAATAAACGTTTATCTACATCTCCAATAATTTTCTAGGAACTTTACAGTGATAGGGCTCAGCCAGTTAAAAGCCTCACTCCTGGTAAAAAGTTTGCTCTTGGGACCCACAGGGAAGGAGAGAACTGAGTCCTAAAAATTGTCCTTTGATCTCCACATATGTACCATGGCACATGTGTGACCATGCAGACATGAACACACACACACACACACACACACACACACACACACCATGCACATCATTCACGCGCAATTATCATAATAATAATCACAATATTAAAAAAGAATTGTTTAATGCAGAACAGCAGGCAAACTGAACAGACACTGGAGATTACATTTATAGTGCTATATAATGGAAGCCAAGTATCACCAGTGACTAGGATAGAGAAAGAATGTTAATTGAAGAACTAGCTAATGTTACCCTAGTGGTGATGATTGGACTGTGGAGGTTTGAGCTAAGTCCTTATGCTTGGGTTGCAGAGAATAGTCTGAATACAATCCTTTTATATTTATTTGCATTTAGTGTGTGTGTGTGTGTGTGTGTGTGTGTGTGTGTGTGTGTGTGTGTACGTGCCTGTGTAAGTGTGTTTGTGAATTCTGGCCTGCACTCACAAGAGGTCTTAGGACAAACTGTGGGAGTCAGTTCTCTCCTGCTACACTGTGTGATCCAGGAATCAAACTTAGGTCAGCAAGTTCATCTGCAAGGGTGGAGGCCTAAGACCTCCTGTGTGTATAGGCCAGAAGGAGGTCAGAAGTTATTTAGAGCTTCTTCTGCCAAGGAGGTCCCATGCCATGGGAGTAGAGGTCAGGAGTCTGTTCTTTCCTTCCACCATGGGAATCCCAGGGATCAAGCTCCGGTCATCAGTCTTGGTAACAAACCCCTTTACCCACTGAGCCATCTTTCTAGTCCTAGAAAATGTTATTTTCTTACTCAGTCCAAACATTTGACCTCCTTGGCAGAAGAATCTCTAAATAACCTCTGACCTCCTTGTGACTACAGCTTCCTTCCTTCCTTCCTTCCTTCCTTCCTTCCTTCCTTCCTTCCTTCCTTCCTTCCTTCC
>CABHPH010128461.1:0-31382 GCA_902168325.1 Peromyscus nudipes
GCACCAAACTAGTTGGAAATGTTTTGAATATTACTTCTGGTGTAATTTTTTTTTCCTCTGAGATTGCCTGACAATTCGGTTGAGAAAGTGGTTTGCCTTAGTTATGTGTCATTTTCAACCATGCAAATTAAGACTTGATCTTTAGTTTTGGGGGCTGACAACTCTAGGGCAAGGGAAAATTATCATTCATCATTTTCACTGTCCTCTTAAGAAGGACTTCAAACTATGAAAACAAAATAGTGAGAAACGAGAGAAATTACACATACAGAATGCAGCAGAATAAACCCTAATATTTTATTTTGTTTTCTGGTTTTCCTTTCCTTTTTGGTTACTTATTCTAGCCATCACATCATTTAATCTCCTTATACTTCATTGTGTGCCCTCAAAGGACATAAACAATGTCTGTTTTAAACAGAATCCCATTAACATTCATAGTAAAATGAGCAGTAAATCCTTACCAACTGATATCCTGCATATAATCAGGCTTTGCAGGGATAGTTTTAACTCTTTCTTCATTTGCCTAGCTGCCCTACTTTACTCCTCTGTTGCTGTGAGAAAAGAAACTTCGGGAAGAAAGAGTGTATTCAGCATATTTCAGTCTTTCATGAAGGGAACTCAGGGCCCAAACCTTAAACTGGAGTCTGGAGGCAGAAACTTAGTAAAAGGCCATAGGGGGATGCTGCTTGCTGAATTGCTCCTTCTGACTTGCTTAACCTGCTTAGTAACAAGAAAGATTATACGCAAGATAGATTAATTGATTTATCATCCATCTATTTCCATCTATCAACTATTATCTATTATGTATTTATCATTTATCTATCTACCTATCTGACATATATTTCTGTATGACCATACGTGTATGTAACTAGTCTTTCTCTGTCCCACCAGCCAGCTCCCAAATAATGACACAGAGACTTCTTATTAATTATTACAGCCTATAGCTTAGGCTTGTCCCTAACTAGCTCTTATAACTTAAATTAACCCATATTTTTATTAATATACAGTCTATCTTATGGCTTTCACCTCTATCCCATCCTGTGTGTCTGCCTCATTCTATATCTGGCTGGCTTCTCTGCCTCTCTTTTTCCAGAGTTCTCTCTTTCCTGCCTATAACTCATGCCTCTCTATTGACCATTTAGCTCTTTATTAAACTAATCAGAAGGCACCTTGACAAAGACATCTTCACAGTTTACAAAAAGATTATTCCACAACACTTCCTCTTTAAATCAGAGGAGGCATTCTCAGACCTAATCCAATTTCATCACTAAGTCGTCACTCAGAGTCCATTTCTTTTCATCTCTGTAATTGCCTACACTCTGCTCATACTTTACTTTCTAAAGTCAATCTACCTAGTCAAGAAGCTTCATTCTTTGTGTGCTCTTTTGCCTTCACACATAACCTAAGACAGATCGGAGACTGAGTTATTTGAAAGTCAATGAAACTAGAAAATCAGAGGATAAATCATAGCTACTAGAATAATTTGTTTTTTATTATGTTTAACTTTCACCTGTTTATCAATCTGTTTAATATTGTGAGTTGTCGTTTTTTTTTAAACATGAATTGGCTCAGAGAACTTGTGTCAGCATGGTTACCCTTGGATAGTAAACTCCAAAGGTATGGAATATGCCTTTCCAATGTGCTGTGCATAGCAACTAATAAAGTACGTGAATATAGAGCCCAAATATTTTCATAGTGATAAATTTTACTGACTGTTTTTAATAACCTAGTCTGGTTGAATTTTAAAAATGAAATGTCACTGTCAGTAGATTTCACAATACACCCCAGTGTATTTGGAAAGAAAATTCAGATATGAAATGTTTTTGAAATTTATGTATGATTATCGAAAATTATATCACTTTTTCAGGAAAAATTTAAATGCTATTGAGTGGAGAGTAACTTTAAGATGAATGCTCTATTAATATTCAATCAATGACCCAAGATTTTTATCAAGAGTATATATTCAATTTAATATTCATTCATTTAAAATTTTGAAAATTAAATTGCATTTAAGATTATTGTACTTTCTTATAGACACAAATATCAAACACCAATAAGTACACACTCTCTTTTTTTAATTTTTTTATTCATTTTACATACCAACCACTGATCCCCCATCACTCCTCTTGCTCCATACCCCTACTGAACTCTCCCTCAACCTACCCTTCATCCTCTCTTCCAAAAGAGTAAGTTCTCCCGTGGGGGGACAGCAAAGTCTAGAACACTCAGTTGAGGCAGGACCAAGCCCCCCACTCTGCATCAAGGGTGAGCAAGGTCTCTGCCCATATGTAATGAGATCCAGAAAGCTAGTGATAAATCCTGATCACATTGCCAGAGGCCCCCTCAAACAGACACAGCTACACAATTGTCTCCCATATGCAGAGGATCTAGTTGGGTCCCATGCAGATTCAACAGCTGTCAGTCTAAAGTTTGTGAGTTCCTATGAGCTCAGTTCAGTTGTCTTTGTAGCTTTCCCCATCATGATTTTGATCCCCCATGCTCATATAATCCCTCTTCCCTCTCTTTGACTGGCCTCCCAGAACTCGGCCTGGTGCTTGGTTGTGGATCTCTGCATTTGTTTCCATCAATTACTGATGATGGCTCTATGATGACAGTTAGGCTATTCACTAATCTGATTACAGAGTAGGCCAGTTCAGGCACCCTCACCACTATTGCTAGTAGTCTAATCTGCGGTCATCCTTGTGAATTCCTGGGAATTTCTCTAGCACCAGGTTTCTCTCTTACCCCATAATGTCTCCTTCTATCAAGATATCTCTTTCATTGCTTTCCCTCTCCAATCCTTCCCCAGCTCAACCATCCTGTTCCCTCATGTTCTCATTCCCCCATCCCCTCCTCTCATCCCTAGTCTACTCATGGAGGTCTCCTGTTTCCTCTTCCCAAAGTGATTCATGTATCTCTCTTAGGGTCCTCCTTGTTAGCTAGCTTCTCTGGAGCTGTGTGTTGTAGTCTGATTATCCTTTGCTTTACATCTAGTTTCCACTTATGAGTGAGTCCATACCATGTTTGTCTTTCTGAGTCAGGGCTACCTCACTCAGTATGATATTTTCTAGTTCCATCCAAGTGCCTGCAAATTTCATGGTGTCATTGTTTTTTACAGCTGAATAATACTCCATTGTGTAAATGTGCCACATTTTATTTATCCATTCTTCAGTTGAGGGGCATCTAGGTTGTTTCCAGGTTCTGGCTACTATGAGTAATGCTTCTATGAACATAGTTGAGCAAGTGTTCTTGTGGTATGATTTAGCATGCCTTGGGTACATGCTCAAGAGTGGTATTGAGGTACATTGATTCCTAATTTTCTGAGAAACTGGCATACTGATTTCCAAAGTTGCTGTATAAGTTTGCACTCCCACCAACAGTGGAGGAGTGTTCCCTTTGTTACACATCCTCTCCAACATAAGCTGTCATCAGTGTTTTTGATCTTAGCCATTCTGACAGGTGTAAGATGGTATCTCAGAGTCGTTTTGACTTGCATTTCCCTGATGACTAAGGATGTTGAGCAATTCTTTAAATGTCTTTCAGCCATTAGGGATTCTTCTGTTGAGAATTTTCTGTTTAGATCTGTGGCCCATTTTTTAAATGGATTATTTGGTATTTTGATGTATAATTTCTTGAGTTATTTATATATTTTGGAGATCATCCCTCTGTCAGATGTGGGGTTGGTGAAGATCTTTTCCTTTTCTGTAGGCTGTCATTTTGTCTTATTTACTGATACACAACTCTTTACAGATTAACATGCTACTTATATTCACAGTTTATGTTGCTGAAATCATGGTGAATGTCTATGATTCCAATATTTGTGAGCTGTACACAGTAGAGTCAGGAGTCTAAGGGGTCAGTCTACTTACTACACAGTGAGTAGGAGACCAACATAGGCTACACAAGACCTTGTGTTGGTATGTGTCAGGTATCAAAAATCACTTAGACACAATCAAAGACATAATTAAATTATGGCATACAGTAGATAATAATTTATTGTATTCTGATGAATTTAGGTACAGATTTTGGAAATGTTACATTATCAACTGCAAAATGAATTTATATTTTAGAAAAAAAATGTTTCTATTGGTCAACATAACAGCATCTAGTTTAAGCAAAAAATAATTCTTTGAAGGTTTAATTTTTAAAATATATCTCGCTTATTTACATGTATGTGAGTTTGTTTGTCTAATTGAGTGTCTACATATATGTGCAGGCATCTATTGAGGCCAGAATAGGGTGTCAGATCCACTAGAGCCGGAGTTCTATGGAGTTGTGAGCCTCCCTGTGTGGATACTGGGAACTGAACTCAAGTCCTCTGCAATGACACCAAGTTCTTGCATTTTCTGTGCCATACCAGTAACCCCCAAAGACATTTTATTATTTATAGTCATTTCAGAGCATAAAAGCAAATTTACTAAAAAAATTATTCTGCCCTCATAAAAATGTCTGCACCAGAAATTTTAGGACAAAAAAAAAACTTTTAGGATTGCACAAAATACATCAGTAGCATTACTCACTTGGGGGATGTAGTATTATATGAGGCCAATGTCACATCAAAAACAACATTATTGAATTCCATTGCAAAAGACAGCCTACAAGAAATCAAATATTTTATCCTTCTGCATAATAATCTAGCATTTTTTGTTTACTTAGAACATGGAAAAGATGTAGATTATTTTAATGTCAGGTTCTTATAATCAAATTGTGAATAATAATATTCTGAGAAAGCCTTCACTATATTTTTCATTCTGCTAATGCTGCTCCCCTGAAGATATGCTTGACTGCAACCTTCCAATTAGTGAATCTAAGAGTGTTCTATCTTCTGGTAAGGCTCTCTTTTCCCTTCTGGCAACAATTTTGCCTTTCTTCTTTCTCGGACTGTGTCCTCTCCCTCCTTAAGACTAATATTCAAAATGGGCAGGTTAGCATGTGTCTGGAATCCCAGCGGTCAGAAGGCTGACTTTGGAGGATCCTGAGCTTGAGGACAACTTCAACTACATGGCATGATTCATTTTTCCAGAAACAAAAGCAAAAATTAATTCCTAACAGATTTTTTACAAATTTCCAGGTAGGGACTTACTGTACATGAAGGCTCCTGCAATTGTACTTGCTCATAATTTCTTTGAACTCTGTCAAAAGTCTGTTAGTGAAGAATCATAAAAATTCTATGATGTGACCATGTCATTTTTATCATTTCCCTTTTATTTCATTAAACTTTTAATGTTCATAAGTTTTTCACCATAGTTGGAGGAATAAGCAGGTGGAAATATAACCTATTTACTACATTGCCAAGTACGGTAAACCCAAGATTTTTCAGTAAATATCACTAAAAGGAAGGGGAAAAGAAGGTGTACAAATGAGCTAGCATTCAGGAACGCTCATGCTGAGTTTACATAGTATAGCCCTATGAAGTTTTCCCACTGTACATGTGCCGATTCTGAGCTTGATGATAAGAGGTAAAGGCCTTGTCTATTGATACTGCATACACAGAGTTCAGGCTGTAAGGGCAACTGGTTTGACACTGTGAACACTTTTGCTTGCTAGTCCTAGCTGTGTCTTTGATGGATAAGAACTGGTCGTAGGCCTGGAAATCTTGAGAACAAAGACATCTATATGAATTGGGAAAATAATTTAAAGCAGCATTTCTTTCACAAGAAAAGGACGAGTGAGAATAACAAACAACAGAGCAAGCCCAAGTGGCTGTTTAGAAGAGCTGAATTCAATGTGCACTCTACTAGGCAAGCATGGTCTTCACTATTTTTACTTGGTAGAAGTAAGCAGGGGAGTAAATAGTTTCTCAATTGACTCTGAGGGGCAAGAAAGTATTTGCGAAAGAATTTCACATTGAGAAGTCAGATTTTGTTGGCATGGAGTTGGGAATTTGCTCTCAATTCATTTAACTTGCTGGTTTAATTGCTAAACTGAAATCTTAAACACACATACGCACAAAGAGAGAGCAAAAATTAGACAAATGCAGGAATAAAGATAAACAACAGATATAAAATATTTAAATTTCAATGTTTTGTTTTCCTTTATACTATTTTTCAATCATAGTAATAGGAGGAAAATGAAATATAACAATGGAAATTGTTCAATATTAAAACAAAGGTAAATTCTTTAAAAACAAAATTTTGCTTTATTACCTTTGGACTGAATTGATCTCACTACCCAAGACCTTGCATCATACTATGCTGTCTCTAAGATTTTTGAGTCCAGAGATTTTGTGCACCAGACTATCTTGTCTCATTACAGAGTTTCCTTCACTGTCTCCTCTGTTTTTCACACAGACCTACGTGAAAAATATGCAGTGTCTTACCAAATAATGAAAAATGAAGTAATAGATAGTAATTTTGGGGCTAAAACTATATTTTTCCCTGATAGTTTTCATGATTTCATAAAGGTTTAAATGATCCCAAGTTGGTGAATTTTTTGAATCTTCTGCTAAGATTATTAAGCATATTCTCAGGATTTCTGAGTCATCGAGCACAATTTCATTTTAATATTGTATTTTCAGTTCAACTACTGAAGATGGAAAAAAGTAAAAACATAATAACTTATAAATGTCCTGGGACTGTGCGTACTCTACTTTCCAATGGATGTTGCATTTAGCATACTCAAAACAGTCACTAAAAGAATTTAAACTCCATGCCAGCTTTATCGACAGGTTGGAAGGACATTAAGACCAACCTTACTTATAACCCCAAATCTTGCTTTGTGAATGTTTTCTCTTTTATTATGAATTTTTAGTATTGATTTGTCTCTTCACCTACCTGAAGGAAGCAGGGAATAGCCAAACAGCCTAAAACTAACTGTCTGGTCTAACTGCCTAGAAGAATGAAAGACCAGATGAGCAGCATGAAGAAGCTCAGGCCAACTGAGTCACCTGGAAAAGACATTCTACTACTTGTTGAGCTGCCTACAGGATATGCAATATGCTCCTGGTTTCCAACTTTTGTGAGCCGTCAGCATGTTGGGGTGGGCTTTGGTGAAGCATCTGTCTTTGAACTAATTCTGCTCCTGCAAATAAATCCTCACCTCAATAAAAATCATTGGTTCAGTAAGTTGGACTTTGGTGTATCTGTACTTTGGTCTATCAAAAGAGTAGTTTCTCTCTCTCTCTCTCTGTGTGTGTGTGTGTGTGTGTGTGTGTGTGTGTGTGTGTGTGGGCGCGCGCGCGTGCGTGTGTTGTATCTCTCTTGGAAAACTTTATCACACAATAAGTTCAATTAGAGAAGTGTAGTTACCTCAAGATATACGTGCCATTGCTACAACTTTAAAATATCTTACAAGGACAGTAATTTTTATAGTTCACTGGCTTAATAGTTGACTAGGCCCATTGATTACTCTTCTTTCTTGGCAGCTTGCACAGAACCTTCCAATGTTATGAGAGTCAGCATTTTAATCCCAGTGCTCAGAAGGTGGAGACAAGCATATTCCAAGAGATCACTGGCAGACATCCTAGCCTGATTCACCTATTCTAGGCCAGTGAAAGTTTCTATCTCAAAATGCAAGGTTGTCTACATCTAAGGAATGACACCTGAAGTTGACACTACTCTACCCTCCATAAGCATACACACACACACAGAGAGAGAGAGAGAGAGAGAGAGAGAGAGAGAGAGAGAACCATGTTATTTCTCCCTAGTTCATTATCAAGTCTTTTCTAACTTACCTCAATATTTTTTCCAGACTTACCTCTCTATTTTCATTCATCCATGCAATTGACACTCACTGATTTCCTACCTAGGCAACCATGGGAGTATTCTAATTCTCATTACTTCCTTTCTTACCACCTGAACCCATTCTCCACAAAGCAACTGGAGTGATACTTTTGAAAAAAAAATCATTCTCACTTGGTTTCAGTTGATTGGCTTCTGGCTACATTTAGTATGGACATGCTACTAAGCATGTGATCTGAGTACAGACTGTTCTCCTCTGGCTCCCTGTATCTCAAAGCTTTCCCAACTTCACCGGCTCCTTTCCTTTCTTGAACCATCCATCATGTCTCAGCTTCTTTTCACTTATTTAAGGTTGATGCAAATGCTTCTGGCCCTTTGCATGGCTGGGGTATTAATCAGTTCAGAGCAGTTTCAACACACACCTGACATAATCAACTGATAGAAATAAATGTGATTTGGGCTCAGAGATTCAGAGTTTGTGGTTATAATTGATTGGATTTTTTTGCTTTGGCTCTGTCATGGTGGATGTACATGGGAAAGCAGTTCATAGCCTGTGGCTGGACATGAAGGAGATGAAGAAGAAGAAAGCTGGGTCTGTTTCAATTTCAAGATGATACCTCAGGTGACCTGAAAAACCTCCCATTAAATCTTATCTCCTAGACGTCCTTTCACTTTACAATGGTACCTTGCTTGGAGCTAAGCCTTTGGAGGACATTTCAATCCAAACAGTATCAGTGGCCTTCTTTCTCTGTTTCTTCTCTCAGCTTAAAAACCTTCTCAAAAAAGTTGTCGGCAATAGTATTCCTCTCCTCCATTATTCTGTAACTGTTTTAGCATGAATATTTTATTTTAAGCAATACTAAATTTTACATTTATTGGTACACTGTCATTTTCTACTCCCATTATTGGACTGAATACTTGCAGAAGACAAACTTTTTTTGTTTTTGTTTTTTGATGGTTTGTCTGTTTGGTTTGGTTTTTTGAGATAAGGTTTCTTTGTGTATCCCTGACTGTCCTTGAACTTGCTCTGTAGACCAGACTGTCCTCAAACTCAGAGATCCCAAGTGCTGGGGTTGAAGGGGTGTGCCGTCAGTCCCTACTGCCCAGAGAAGACAGGCTTTTAAACTACCTTATTTATCATGAATTTTAGTCATTCTCCAAAAACCACCAAAAGGTATAAAAGAGGGGAAATAAAGGAAAAATCACAGCAACCCCATCTAGCATAATACCTACTGCATGCCATTATCCTAATAAATATAACATATTGACTGAATAACTTACTATCACTGGTTACACACCTGACACTTAATATTTTATCTTGATTTAGACTATTGACAAGTGTAAAAACAACTGAAACAATATGGATTCTGATAGGTCTCATATGAAGACAATATCTGAAGTATGTGACTACTTTGAAAATAGGTGAGCTGAGGGGTTCTTCTCCAGGCACAGACCACAGTGAGTATGGCATCTGCTCCTCATCTCCTTTGAGAAGCAGACTTTGGGCATCATGGGATATACACATATAAGCTTTCTAGTAATACTGTTGGCCACGAGAAGAAAGAAAAGTGGACATCAGCCTTTATAACACTCATACCCCAAGCATCACTTGTATAACTGACTTTACAAGAAAAAGATATGTCAAGGTAGATTACAAATGAACCCAACTCAAAGCCAATCCAGATATGTGGAAGAATTTTCAATAAAC
Organism: Peromyscus nudipes; assembly: GCA_902168325.1. NCBI lineage: Eukaryota > Metazoa > Chordata > Mammalia > Rodentia > Cricetidae > Peromyscus > Peromyscus nudipes. The sequence goes on from CABHPH010128461.1 coordinate 9,385, forward strand.
TTTTGAGGCAAACCACTTGATTTGTTACGTAACAATAGATTAACAAAAATAGGGATGATGTTTTTTCTCTTGTGTTTACTAATGAATGACAAAAAAAGATAAAAGAAAGTGGAAATATTTAGCTGAGGATGGATATGTTTACCTTACCATTACGTCATGGAAGCTCAAGTTATTCTAAAACAAGTCAAGAGATCATGCCCTACACAGATCCCATCCAATAATCTATCCATCCATTTCCTTTTCTATCCTTTAGTCATTCGATCCATCCTTATATCCATCCACTCCCACCCCGTATATTCATTTACACTTATGGAGATCCTACTCAAAGTTAAAGTCTTGGCCAGACCATGAGAATATGGCAATGAATAAAATGAGTTTTGCCTATCAAAAAATAACTGATGAGGACATTTTATTTTTCAGAAACTGAAGATAAAGTTTTAGATCCATAATAATGAATGGTGCTGTTTTATCTTTGTTTCCTTTTGATATTTTTTAAAAGTTATTATTACTAGCTCCAAATAGTCAAACTCACTTCCTTTTTCTCCTGTTCACCAAATAAACTAAGACCTGTCTAAAAGTTGACAATATATAGGGGGAGGTGTGTTCCTGGTAGCTGATGGATAGAGGAGGAAGTGTGACTTGTCAGAGAAAAGACAGTGTAACTGAAAAGATTGTGAAACACATGTACTGCTACCTTCTAACTATCTACCTTCCAAAGGATACCAGCATAGGCAGAAGAATGGAGTCAGAGAAATCTGACAAATCATTGTATGGCTGACTGCAAAACCATTAGGTCCCCTATGCTTATTCTTGGCAATTGGTTTGTCCATTTGAGTGATGTAAGCTATATAATACAGTTAGCACTAATTGGAGGGCCATCTTAGATTATTTATGGTATTATTATTACAGAAGTTTTGCATTTCACATGTACCTTTACTATAGGTGTGCCCTGCTGCAGTGATAATGAGGGTAACATAAAGTGTGTGCATTAAATGGTGGGTGTTTTCCCATCTTACCAGTGGTTTTTCTGTAAGTATGTTTATCCTTGGCAGTCAGACCTGCTGTGTGCAGTTTAACCATAAAAAATTCATAAGTTTCTCAAGTTTTCTTCAAAAGCACTACCTGATCTGTCAAAACACAGTTAAAAATGTCAAAATGCCTTTCCATTATGGCCTTATTTGGAGCTGTGGTGCTTCCTAACTCCATTCTACTGGGAGAGAAAGAGGTGAAAGACTCTCAAGGAGGCTGCTGCATGGACAAGCAGAGTGCTTGACAGTGAGCAGAGCAACCATAAACCCAGCCATAGCTCAATAATTCATACTGTAAATTATGTACCTGCATACTCAGACATTGAAGAAAAACATGGGCTTTGTAAGGCTGAAATTAAAATCACCATGCTTTTAAATGATTTAGTATAAAATTAGCTAGATTATCCCTTCTCAGCTAAAACCCAATTTCAAGACACATGACAAAGAGTAAAGCTGTCTCTACCCAGTTTACACTTCTCTTACAATATGATGGAACTTCTGTAGAATCCCGAGGAGTCTTTACCAAACTAAGACCTAGCCCATCACATACTAAATTCATTTAATTCTTCACCAATGTGAAACAGAAAATAGTGGCGACTAAAGCCAATTTTGATTTTAAATAATTTTCACTCTATTATGAAACCTGGCTTCGATTCTCAGGTAAGTACCTCTTATTCACTCCCACAGAATTCATCATGGCACAGATGTCCTTATGCATTCAGTCAGTTTTGTCTCCCACTGGGAGAAGTTTTCATGAAGACAGAAATTAATTTTTTCAGTGTTTATATAATCTTATATTGTCTGGCAACAGTTATTCAACAAATATTTGTTACATAGTGGATAAAAATCAAGATTTGCAGTATTTTTGATATTTACAATATTTATTGCATTAAAGATGCTACAGTCAAATGATTATAATAGAAACATAGCAGGAACAAGATAAACAGTAGATATCTCATCTAAATTCCTCATTGTAAAGCAGAGGATCAATTCAGGCTTCTTATTCTACATTGCCCTGTGTTGAGAAGGCAGCCTATAGTCTCTCTCTGGGTTTTACATCTTTGTGTCATACCACAAGTGCACTGCCTCCCTGGAATCTAGAAGAAGTCAGTGGACAGATTTCCAGGGCCAACCATAGATAATTTTGTTTTTGTTTGTGTGTTTTGCTTTGCCTTGTTTTTGCATTTTCTTACAAGTAATAATGTGGTATGAAGCATTTTCTCACCCCTGGCAGCCTGAGATAGATTTTAAATTTAAGAAAATAACCCAGGGGACACAAATGCCTTTAGCTGTCAAGGTCACCATATCTTCTTGAAAAAAAATTACACTGGCTTTCTAAGAGCATTTCAGATTTTCAAAACCTGTTCTTGGACCCTGGGAATATTGAGGTGCATGAAAGTGATTTCCTCTAGGCCTGGAAGGATTAGACTTTGCAAACCATGGGTGAAATGCTTTAAGAATAACAAGGATTACCACGTGGGTTGTACTTGCTTGTTTATTCTTCAGACAAATCTGCCCAAAAGAAAAAAAATATTTTCACTGCCCATAACAAATGGGAGTAGTTGGGAAAAGACTGATATCCACAAACTAGGCACGCCTCTGAAAATGGTGACTGTATACCTGGTTTCTGCCATGCTCTGCTCTCTTGGGTTTTGTGCATCCTCTCTGTCATTGGCCTTACTTTCAACTCCTCTTTCATTCCCATCATGCATGCAAACGACAGACAAGATTATTGAGAGAATATTTTCAAAAGTGACTCCATTCAAATCAGGCTTCTTCCATTTCCAGTTGGGTACTCATCAAGGAGTGGGACCTTTCTGGCTATATTACCTTTGAAACAATCCTTAACCTTCCTTTGGATGGGTGGCAATAATAAATAGCACTAAGTGGAGCAAGAGGCAAAGAAGTTGCATGATACATCACCAACCAATCAATGTTCCATGACATTGAAGACACCTCTCTGCAATTCCAAACCAAGCTTGAAACTTACTGAGCTTCTGGCGTCCTTCATTCCATTTGTTCAGGTACCCTCCCTGCGAAGGCCTCCTAACTACCCAGAACGTTGGGACTTTTCTCCATTTTGTCTTTCCTGATTCCTCATGTCCCATGAATAGTTGTCTTCGCTGTATCATGACTTATATTCTGAGAAAATTAAGCATCGCTTCAGCAAACACGTAAAATTATCCCCAGTGGACATTTTCTGCTAAAACAATTTGCTTGATAAAAAGCAAACATTATTGTTTCTAAAATCTGCTGTAAACTGGTTCTGAAGTACTAAACATCTTTAGTGACAAATTAAATTATAGAAAGAATAAACATGTGTTATTTGTGGTTCCAAAAGATGAATTATGTTACTGTTATGAAATGCGTCCTGACAATTTCACAAAAGCAACAACAAAAGAGCAGGACGCCTGTGGCCACGGTAACAATTATTCCCACTGAGTGCTGAACAGCTCCAACCTTCTGATCCTCCACTTGAAATAGTTGCTTGGAAATAATCCTACAGTATCCTAGAGGCATTTTCAAGCTTGTTGGATCTGATTTTGTTATATGCTATAATATTTAAGATTGTGTCTTAACATATTTTGAGATACTATTATTTTATTGTCATCCATTGATTTCCCCTATTACAAAAATATCACAGCATCTCAAAAATAAATAAGAAATATCTATAAATTATAAACAACAAGGCAAGTCTCTAATAATCTCAATATTTGGCAATGATACTGTTTGCATATTTATAAACATGTTTGTAGATAAATATAAATACTATGTGCAAGTATGCTCATGCATGCTTGCAGAGACATACATGTTAAAAGGTCATAAGCTAGCCTGGTGGCACAAGCCTATAATCTCAGCTACTTGGAAGTCTGAGGCAGGAAGATCAAAAGTTCAAGACCAACCATTGATTCAATCCCCAATACTTCAGGAAAGAAAAAAGATTATTATAGATTTATTATATTTCTAAGTGGTAAAATAATTATATTACAATGAGAAAAAGAAATTACATTTGTGAACTTCTAAATACACTATTTATGATCTTAAGAAGAAAAATAAGTCTGGAATATGTAAGGTATAAGTATACAATTCTAGAAGTTGTGAATTCCTGTCAAGAAAATTAGCAAAATACTAAAACATAGGGAAATGGCATCAGTGCACTAAAGAGATTTTTTTAAAAACACTAAGTGAAGCAAAGAGTGAAACTGGATGCAAGTGAGGAGAGTGATGGGTATCGAATGAGGTGGTATCTTGTAGCTAGTTGTAGGGTTCACATTTACTTTGATAAACCTGGGGAAACTGAGACCTTTCTGCAGAGACAGTGGTATGCTTTGGTAAACTTGGGGATTCTTAACTGTGGTGCTATTGGCATTTTCAGTAAGGTACTTCTTTGCTATAGAGGCTGACCTTTACATTATAATTGGTTTCTGGAGTATCTGCCCACTATATATCAGATGAAAGTAACACCCTCCACAGTCATGGGAATGAAAACATGTCATTTGTGTGTTAGGGAAGCGATCAAACTGTTGAAGTTGCACTAGTTCAAATGGTCTAACTAGATGAAGGACCAATTTACTCCTCTCCCTATGAGAGTACTTCTGATCATAGCAGGCAGCCATCTTGTCACTAAAGGACAGTAAGGCTTAGGAGGACACTAGATCGTGTTTTTCAGAGAAGTATTGAGGATTCTGCATGCTTGATTAACTGGTGGCTGAATTAAGCAATCTTGAATCTGACATATTGTCTCATTTAATAAAATGGATAGAATGATACAAGAGACGACATGAGGCAAAGTGGAAAATTAGTGAGGGAAGCAACTGGAGGACTGACTGTGGTGGTGCAGATGGTGTTCTGGGAATTAGTGTCTTCAAATTATGTCTGTGGTTCATAGCATTGTGGAGAACATAACAGTTAAGGTACCTGTGGAGCTACAAAAGACAGAATTTTAATCTATACTTCAATCCAATTATTCACTCATTCCCTCATTCTGCTATCAGTCCTCACCATTGTCCTCCACGTTTTAGATAAAGATGAAAACACACATCCTGTGCAATGTCTTAGTATCATGACAAACATTCATGCATGAAAAATGCAGTGAAAATAGAGTTCTTAATAAGGTTACATGAAACAAATGTTATTCTGAATTATAAAACAATATTCTTCCTTAACTATAGCAAAGACATACACTTGGAAAATAAAAGTGAGGGCTGCTGAGGTAGTTCAGTGGGTGCATCTATCAAGACTGCTAACCTGAGTTCCTTCTGTGGAATCCATATGGTGAAAGGAGAGAGAAAACTCCCACAGTTTGTCTTCTGATCTCCACACACTCTGTGTCACACACACACACACACACACACACACATACACACACACACACACACACGTGCGCACGCACATACTCTCACACACCCACACAAACAAATAAGTGTATAAAAAAAAGTTAAAGCAACGAGAGATAACAAGAAAATCTCTCCATAATGTTGTTGTTGAAAGGGATATTTAGAGATGCTACAGAAATGAAACTCGGTGAAAGAAAAGTAGGTTAAATATATAACATCATGGAAAACCTTTTCTATTTAATTAAAGACTTCATAAGCTATAGCAAGATATTGCTAAATAACACCTCATAATAACCTGAGTATGCATAGGATTTAAACATAGAATATGTAAGCTCTTCTTGGCCTCCAAAAGAGAACTGCTAATTGAGATTATGTACTAAGTAGACCATAACTGAATTACACTACATAACCTGCCATATATCTATATCATCTATATCTATTGATTATTTATAGATAGATAGATACATAGATAGAAGAAAGATAGATAGATAGATAGATAGATAGATAGATAGATAGATAGATAGATAGATAGATAGATGGATGGATGGATAGATAGATAGATAGATAGATAGATAGATAGATAGATAGATAGATGATGTATATTAAAATTTGAATTACTGGTATAATAAAATGTGAAAATAACAAAAATACCCTATGTAAGCACATTTCTATTGGATACTTTCCTAAAATTGAAATTGCTTGTTTAGAAGATAGTATATGTTGCTTCATGGTTTGTAACAGCTTTTAAGATGCTTATGCCAGTTTGTATCTTCACCAGTAGTAGAAAGCTGGGAAGACAAGGAACAATAGAGTCTATTGAGAAAGTTAAATGTCAGTCTCAGTAACTTAGTGAAAATTTGTTTCAAATTTTAAAATGTGGGTGGGGCCTGGGATATAGTTCAGAGGCTCTTCTTGGCTAGCATGCATGTGACCCTATATCCAATCCCCAGGACCTCAAACAAATAAATAAAAATAAAGTTATAAGTGATTAGCAGATTGGGCCAAACACATATGTAAAATATTCAAAGGTCCACCAAGTAACATTGTATTTATAAATGCCCAGCAATAAAGTATATACATATATATATAATATTATATATTACATATTATAGATATATACCATCTGTGAGATAAACATTAAAAAAACAAAAAAATTGAAGATAAAATTCAACAGTTTGTTTTGATTAAAGGAAATCTCAAGTGTGCATCTGGGGAGGTAAAAATAAAGACTTTTTAAAAATTCACAGGATTTACTGAATCTCTAAAAGACAATAACTATATAAGTGTGTTTGGAAGTATATTTTCAGTATCTTCTTATCCATGAATTTTTGCTTCTTTTACATTATAAGACATTTTAGATGTTAACATTGAGAACATCAAAAGTTACCTAAGAGAGGCACAAACAACTCCATGAGAGCATGAGCTGGGGATCTTCTGTGGGCTAAGACATGGCAGAGTTCCAAGTGATCCTGGGTGGAGTCGTGTGAAATCCAGACAACCTGCAAGCTGGAATCTGGCTCCGCTGCTCTTAGATATCATTAGATAGGACAAGCCATTTCACCTTCCCATGCCTCCCTTTGGGCAGTTGATAGACTGCAATCAAACCAGGAGTAGTTAAAGATGTGAAACACACAAAACCTTTAGAACCATATCAATATAAAAGAAATACTACTTAATAATTTCACCATCCTATTTTCCCTGTGTTGGCAACAATTCCTTCAAGAAGGAAGAACATGTCTTTAGAAGCAGATGTAAGCATCCATTAGATAGCTGAGAAAATTAAACAACAGTTTTTATCTCTTTAAGTAGATCTAATATGTATGCATGTGTATATGCTTTGTGTATATATAAATATGTATTTTCTTTGATTCCTGTCTTACTGTGCTGTTGTGCAGTGGGCACAAATTCAGTGACAAAACGGCATACATCAGATTAAATTTTTATTTTAGTTATATTGAGCAGCATCATTACCCTTTCTCCACAGAAAGATTCTGTTGCAGGAGAAAATTAATTATTCAACTTTAATGACTAATTATAAGCCTCAGAGGTTACATCTTGCTTTCATAAATAGACAATGGGATAATCAGCATAGAGGACCAGTCTGGGTCAGTGACATTGCATAAAAATGATTCTGAACTGCCTATTTACTTATAAGTTTAGCATTTATGTTTATTCAAGGACTGATATGTGGGCTGTTTTAACCAAAATCATTTGTTTATCTTTGTTCTAGTATTGTTTCTAATTATTGTCAGGAACAATGCTTGAGATCTCATAAATACAATAAATGGATAGGCAAGATAATCAACCCTGATGTTATATGAAGATATTTGAAAACTTACTTTTATTCATTAGCAATTTTTACAGAGGCGTAAATCATTCACAGTTGTTTTAGTTAAGTTTTCTGTTGTTAAAAACTATATACAAAGCAACTTGGGTAGGAAAGGGTTTATTTCACTTACACACACATCACAGTCCATCATGGAAAGAAGAGAGGACAGGAACTCAAATAGTCCAGGTACCTAGAAGCAGAAATTGATGCAGAGGCCATAGAAAAGTGCTGTTTACTGGCTTGCTCTTCATAACTTCCTTATAGCAACCAGGACTACCTACCCAGGGATGGAACAACCTCAGTAACATGGGCCCTGCCATATCCTGTCAATCAGGAAAATGCATCACAGTCTTGACCACAGGCCTTAGTGGGGACATTTTCTCAATTGCCTTTCTCTCTTCCAAACTGACTCTAGTTTGCATTAAGTTGATATAAATATAGGGTAAAAGGACCAGCCAAAGAAACCCACTGGCCCTGAAACCAGAGCCAGTGAAAGAAACCCCCCATCCCTGAAACCAGAGCCAGGGGAAGTGAGCCATCTTGACTCTGAAACCTGAGCTAGTAAAAGAGACATACTCTGGCCCTGAAACCATAGCCAGTGAAAGAAACACTTTAGCACTGAACCCAGAACAAAGGAAACACAACCTGACCCTAAAACCAGAGCCAAAGAAACACATAGGCCCTGGAACCAGAGTCAGTGAAAGAAATATGCCCTGGCCCTAAAACTAGAGCCAAAAGGATTAAAATGCCTAGTGAAAAAGAAACATAGCTTGGCCCTGAAACAAGAGCCAACTCTGCCCCTGACTAACTGACCAAAGAAACCAACCAATCCCTGAGCAGGAAAGCCAACCAATTACTGAGCATGAAATATAACACTCTGACCCTGAACCCAGAGCCAATGAAGGAAGCACACCCTGACCCTGAAACCTGAACCAGTGAAAGAAACACATTTTGGCCCTGAAACCGAAGCCAGCTCTGCCCCTGATCAACTAAACTAACCAATTCCTGAGCAGGAAAACTGACCAGTCCCTGACTAGAAAATCTTGTGCTTGGAGAAATTCCGCCCCTAAGAAGCCCAATATAAGCCCCTCTGCCTGTTCACTTGTGGACTGTTCTCTTCCACGGTGGCAGAGGCAGCAAGTCTCCTGGACTCCTTCCCAAAAAAATCTCTTTCTTAAAAGAGTTTTGGTGAAGATCTTTCACCTGCACGGAGCAGAAGAACTTTTGCTGAGACATTCCCTTAGGGGACTGAGCAGAAGAAAGTAACAACTTTTTGCCAGAGCTCGAGGAGATTGGTACACTTCTGCAGGGGTTTCCCCTTTAGCAGAATAAAGCAGAAGTAAAATCTTGGGTCAGAGCAGATCCCTTAGGGGAACTGAGCAGAGCTCAGCTGTAAAGGCTCTCTCTAGGAGAGGAGCAGGATTGCTACATCCTGCAGGGAGACCATCCCCCACCACACCTCAGCATCAGGTATAGCCTGACTTCCTGACATGTCAGGATACCTTTCCCTCCAGAGCTGTAATACTCACAATAAAACTATTCAACCCAATAGTGTATAATAATTTACCTTAACTTGTGGGGACTCACAGAGGCTCCATAGTAAGGCCTTACTCAAGGTCAGAAAATCTGAGCTTGCTTTAATCAGCAAGGATGCATAATAGGATGATTTGGCCAAAGGCATGGTTACCAGGTGTCTAAAAGGGTCTACACTTGTTACTTTGTACCCCAACCTTGAAAGGGGGAGGTCTTTTGCCCCTCCCCTTGCTGATGTATAAAATACTCATCATGAATAAATTCAGGGTGACTGGGTATTGACCCAGTGCTCTCCCAAAATCTTTGTCTTTCTCTCCATCTACATCTATAATTCTTCCTATTATTTCTCAATTCCTCACTCCTCCCTCCAAGAACCCTTCAACAGGTCAGGGCTGGACTGCGACATTAACTCTGGCTAATAACTATTTCAGTTGACTATTGATTGCCTTATATTGTAAAATAGGCATAATTGATGTTTCATTTTAATACTTTTTATTTGAAAGTATTGTTTATTGCACAAATACAATATATCTGATGTTTAAGTGATCCATGGAAGAGTGGTAAACCTCTATTTTCCTTAGCATATAACTTTTCTTATATTTTAGAGACAACAAAAAATACCTATGCAGGTATTTTTATTTGTGATATGTATCCTACAGAGAAGTTTCTGCTAGACAAAGGCATTGAATAAAGTGGAAGAGACAAGACCTGTCTGGAGCACTTTGTGAGACTTCCTCCTATCTCATTCAGAACAAATTCAGTGTCAGTAAAAATAGCTAAACAAAATTAAAACAGTGTACATAGGCACACACATGTACACACACACACACACACACACACACACACAAACATGCACACACCCCACATTTAGGGATCATACCCTTACTTAACTGGACTAACATATAAATCAAGTTTATACATTTATTTTTGGCTGTTTGCTATGCTTCTGTAAACCTGGCTTAAATACATTTTATGGAAATAAGTACCAGAAATAAGCTAACAATGAATAATAAAATATATAAATAAGTTCTTAATAACCATGGTGTTGTGATGATGTATTTATATATGGAAATAAAATAGTTTATAGAATTACAAATTGATCAAATACTTCATTATAAAGTTTTGTTTGGAAGCATTGAGGGAAGTAAATGAGTCACCAAAATATTAAACATAAGACAACAATTAGAATAAAAATTCTCCCCATTTTGCAGCTGAAAAAAATCTTAGGCACAACAGTTTTTAAAAGTAAATTATGATAGCCTGAAAATGATCATGTATTATTCCTTCCAAACAACAGAGAAAGGATATGCCTTCTGCCTCTAAAAATAACTGATTTCAGGACCATGTAAATAACAATGGATTAAGGCAGAGGAGTATAATCCAGTATATTGAAAGGAATACTTAGGGTTCTGCTCTTGTAAATAATTCCTGACTTGATGCATCTAAATGTGCTGGGGGATAATTTTCACAAAACTCTTTACTACCTGAGTCTGGTGAAGCTAAAGGTGTGTTCTAGAAACATTTTATTCAAATGCCCATCCAACTCCGGCATTCTGTGATTTTACCTATGACAGAAAGCTACTTAAGTATGTGTAAGTACAGATATAGGGCAACCAGAAAAGAATACAACTGTTTCCTTCTGAATTTTAAGAAATCATCTTAATAATTCTCAGTAATTATGAAGGACAACATTATGCATGAAACTGTAATGGAAGGTCGGCCCAAAGATCAATTTGCTAAGAAAGAAATATGCATACAGTGACACGTTCCATTCATCACAAAATAAGTGGCAACTTTATAATATGTACTACTTTAAGTTGAATATCTTATTTGACTTTTAAAATCATAAGGGTTTTTTTTAATGATTTGTAAACAATTATTAATAAATGAAACAGTTTCTTCCCCTCATGACAGATGAAGATACTGGGAGAAAATGAGATTTTTCAAAGTTCAAAGAGCCACTTAGAGTTAGAGTACAATTTGAACTTCAGCATATGATTTTAGCTACACTGCTGTGCAGCATCTCCAATAAAGAATTAGAGCACAAATAGAACAGATTGTAATATAGAAATCACATAACTTCAGTAAACAGGAGCTAGGTATCAAATGGACTACTAAGAAAATCTGAAAAATCTGTATGTCGTAGAATGTGCTAGGAGTTACCAAAGAACTGGTATTGTGATGAGAAAAGAAGTGAGTCTGATATTTAAGCATATTGAGTAAAAAAATAAGGCAAATTATAACATCTAGAACAAAATACTTGCAAGAAAGTTGTTCTAACAACATGTCCTGTCCAGAGAGTTAGAAGAGCAAATGGTGTGTTCAGGAAACAGCGGTGAAACTAATGCACAATAGTCTTGGCCCAAACCACAAGTATGTCAATAATTGGCATAACTGAAAAAAATTAAATTGGATTATAATGAACCACACTATTAGTGGTCTCAGACCATGCAAGTGATATTCTCCCTAGAAGAAAATACTGTTGTTTTTGCTCTCTCTAGGTGGGCTGGCCAATTTCATGTCAATTTGACAGAGCCAGAATTATCTGAGATGAGGGAAACCTCAATTGAGAAGTTGCCTCCATAAGCTGTAGGGACCCCTACAGTGTATTTTTCTTAATTAGTGATTGATAGGGAGCTTTCCAGACCATCATGGACAGTGCCACCTCTGGGCTCACAGTCCTAGGTTCTATAAGAAAGCCATGATGAGCAAGTCATGTAAGCAGAACCCCTCCATGGCCTCTGTATCAGCTTCTGCTTCCATGTTCCTGCCCTGTTTTTGTTCCTGTCTTGACTTACTTCAGTGATGAACAAAAAGCAGTACATTTTGGAAACAGAATTAAATTCCTTGTATAAGACAAACATATGGGACATAACATAGAATACTATAAAAGTATCATTAATAATCAACATAGAATATGCTGATATAACTAAATTAATATATATAAAAGCACTTAAAACAAAAAATGTCACTGTTGATAATTAGCGACTAAAAATGTCATTAAAGATCTTATTCACAATGACATACAGGAGCTCTAAATTCTAAATATCTATGCATGAACTAAATTACACAGAAATAACCTATCTATGATTCCATATGATGGTGTGCATATTTCAGTGTGTGTATGTGATTGCTCATTGAAAACCAATATGATAGAACTAAAGATAAAGTTATTCAAAAATCTTACTATAAATAAAGGAGTATAGAAAATACAATTTAATTCCTTTACAAGGTATTTCACAATAAGACTTACAAATTTTCATAAAGACTAAACACAACATCTATACCAAAATGTCATCATCTGTGAGAAACACCTACTCACCCTTAAAATTCTAGAATTTAGGGGTTGGAGCAGGAAGATTGTGAGTTCAAGGCCAGTCTGGGTTATATAGTGAGTGCCTACCTCAAAGGATATGAAAATAAAATTCAAAAGTACTTGTGAAACAATGTTTTAACATTGAAGACACACTAAAATACAGAGCAAGTTTCCACAAATATTAATATGGTTGTAGTACTTTCCTGTTACCATGACAATTAAATTGTCAAAATATAATAATACCTAAATAATTTCCACCACTTGAAAATTAAGACCTGTAATTTAATATGCTTAAGAAGCCAGAAATAAAACCACAAGTTAGAAACAAAACCAAGCATAATCTTACATAATTTTCTCACAAATACATTAATATTACTAAATGCAATTGTATGGCATAAAATGTCAACATGACATGTCAGAAGAAAAAAAGTCTCATGATATCATGATCTTATCATTTAGCTCCAAGAAGTTTAATAGATAAATATAAAGGGGGAGTAATAATGACAAATAGTAAAGAAAATCAATAGAAAACAAATATACAATTGAGAATCATTGAAGCCTAAAGTAAACCAAAGAGTAAACCAAATTCTGATTATAGAGAGAAAACATACAGAACAATGACAAAAATCAGAACAAGAGTGTTGCTGAAGCTACTGGAAATGTTAAGACAATATTAAGGGTAATTATGAGCAACTTAGTGCTTCTAAATTTAAATAGTCAATGTGTTTTAAATATTAGAAAATAAACTATAACTGATGCGTAAAAATATGGAAAAATCTACCTTTGCTATAACTTTTAAAGAAATTAATTTGACAATTTAAAAAAAGTCTTTCTTCAAAAGCAATTCAATCCTCAAGAATACTGTCCTCATTGGTGAATAGTACTATTATTTGAGAAAGAACTAGCCAAATATTGAACAAACTCTATCAAAGTAGAGGAAAACCCAAGAACACTATCAACACGTCCATGAAAATTAATCATTTTTCCAATAAATGACATGTATCAGAGCTAAAACGTATAAATTACAAAGGAGGTATTGGAAATTTTTTAAGGCCTAGACACCCAGAAGGATTGTTATGAAACAGTCTTCTGATTGTGATAGGATCATAACACTTAAGAATTCACTGCAGCCATGGTTTCTGCACAAGACCCACACAAGATCAAGCCAGTATATAGTCCAGTGTCCACAAGAGAAGGCCACACAAAGCATGCCATAGCTGAACTATTGACAAGTGATGGATACTGAAAAAGAGAGAGTTATTTTTCTTCAGGGGCATGTCCCTTGGTAGGTTCCCCATGACAATACAGGCATCAATGATTGTACTCAACGTGTTTTATGGTTTTTGTTGTTGTTGTTGTTGCTGTTGTTTATAAAACCAGAAAAAAATGAAATTGAGAAGGGAATATGTTGGTAGGGATCTAGAAAGAGTTCAAAAGTGGAAGGACTAGAAATGATCAGAATAAATTGCATGTCTCCTAAATTCTCAGAGAATAAACAAAATATATATTTTAAAACTTCAAAAATTATCATGATAGTGAAAAGGTTAGTTATGTATCCAGAGAAATGTCTTATATTCAGAAGTGCCCATACTAGAATTATTGTTCACCACAGTCACAAAATTGGTCATAATCATGCATAGTAAAATAGGAAATTCATATTTACATATTCATGTATGGAGTAATGGTGAACTTTAGCTTTTCATGTCAATTGCGATCATCCCATACCCAAAATTATATATGTTGTTGGACTCCAATTATAAACAAAACACAAAATTAGCAGTGTTAGTGTTTGATGTAGATATTCCACCATAGAACAGTTTGTGATTAAAAGCAAAGACACAGTTACCATTAAGTTAGTTTAGTGGTTAATGTTGATGTGAGGAAAGGGATCACAGCCATATGAGGAGCTGGCCTCGAGAAAGCTAGCAATACTCAATTTCTTGGTATGCATAGTGGTTGATGTGTATTCATTTTATAATGATATATTAAGCTCATCATTTGTAGGATTTTTGCTACATTTTTTAATCATGTGTTGAATTTCCCAATAATTCATATAAAATTTACACAATTGTTTAAAGATGTATTAAGTTTATTAGCATCTTCAAATTTATATGAATAAAAATAAATACAGATATTAGACTAAAACATGGGTGAGCATAGGGATATTGTTATCACCATTGCTTATTGTATATCCTCAAGGAATTTAAAAGTTCTGACCAAAGAAGAAAATAGAAAAAAAAAATAAGAGAGACTAAAAATCTCCGCTGCTAATAGTCACAGGGAAGCAAACACTGACATCTTGTTTTTCACATGTTGACAATGAATAAATGCAATGTAAGAGTTAAGTATTTCACTGCAATTAGGTAGTACAGAAATCATTCTGTCCCCAGAAGTTTGCTCTAATATTGTTAATTCACACACCTTGATTTTGAGTAGGGTGATTGTGCTATTATTTTAGCAGTGGTTTCCATAAGAAATTCCACAAGATTTCCTCAGGTAATGTAAGGACACTCCTTCTGCCAATGCCCTGAGGGAAAAGAATGGATTGCAGCCTTGATTTCTAGTCACTTTTACTTTTGTTGCTACTTCGTTATTTTTTAGTTGGGTCAATCTACATTTTGGCCCATAATAATCTAGATTTTCATGATTAAAAATTGTACATATGGATATTTGCATATGCTCGGCACATGTAATACAATAGCATAAATGTGAAGCTTCAAGTGTGTATCCAACCACTAGATGTAAAGGATTCTGTCTACTCTATTCTATAGACTTCAAAGCATGGTTCTGATTAACCTCCCTTGAATCAGTGAACTATCATAAGAGATTGTGCAGCACATGTGAAAGATCATACACATACGATCATACACACACATATGCACACACAATAAATACATACATGCACACATACATACACACACACATACATATATACGGATATTAAATCCAGTGAAACAGGCCCTGGTTTTAATTGTTTCTTAGGGAAAAGTTCAATAAAATGTTTATCATCCTAAGTAACAAAGAATATTTCAAAATATAGATTATCATATTTCTAAATCTTTTATTATGTAATATCTAAGTCCATAATATTTCTTATTTTGGAAAAAATAAAAATTCAACTTATTTCAAAGTTCAAAAGAATTCATTGATATGTAGTTTTTAATTCAAATCAACTCTTTTTTGCTAATAAACATTTCATTATATTTATCTTCTACCTCATCAGAATTAAGGGGGGAAAAGGGAAGAAGTCTACTTAAAACACCGGCAGCCTTCTCTTTCTGCACCTCCCAACCTTCATACATTGTTTACAGATACTCTTTCTTTTTGGCCCAATGTCCTTGGCTTTAGAGAAATGAGATAAAGAGAGAATGAAGTCAAGGGAAAGAATTCTGGTCTGGACTCTCACTTCCTAGCTTTGTTACTGTAGGTAATTATGAACACCTTGAGCTTGCCCCTACATCTCCCTGATAAACAGGATTCAGTTGAGAAAGCATTTGTGATACACTGAGTAGTTCTAAGATTCTAGGTAACTTTGGGCTCTGCTCTCCAAGTGTATGATTTTTTTTGATTAATTTTGGTTTTTGATCACTTCATGCATACAATAAATTCTAATTACTCCACCATTCTTACCTCCCTCTCACATTTTTCATCATCTCCTGTTGTCCCTACCAGACCCTTTCCTAAATTCATGATTTTGGTTCTATTTTAGGACCCATTTGTTTTAACCAGGGCCATGTGTATTAGCATTCAGTTGGAACTGTGCATTAGGATCTAGTCGGGTCTCTAATGTGTACTCACCTCATGGAAATGACTACCCTTATTCCTGAATCAATCAGCTGCAAATAGTTCAGCAGAGAGGAGAAGAGCACTGTGAATCCCATCACCACCCTGTTGATGGGCTTATTATTATCTAGGCCCCATGTAGGCACCTGTGACTGTCATGGCTGTGTGTTGCCCAAAATATAGTATTTTACAGTCTCCTCCTATCACATAGATCTTATGTTCTTTCCAATCTCTCTTCCACAATATTTTCTAAGCAATAGCAGAATTGGTTAGTAGAGCACTTCTTTGTACTTGGCACCTTGCCCTACCATGACTCTCTGCATTTTATCACGATTACCACTGCAAAATGAGGCTTCTCTGATAAAGGCTTAGAAGTGAATTTTCAGTGGATATAAACATAAATATTCAAAGGCAGTTTTACAGCATGACAATTTAGTAAAACAACAATAGTAGGTTCCTCCCTAGGGCCTATGCATGCCCCCAGCATGGATTTTTGGCTAGGTTTACATACTAGGTATGAATTTCTTCCTGTGTCATAGGGCTGAACTCTAATTGGAGAGCAGTTAGTTACCCCTATAACAGCCATGCCACCGTTGCACATGTAGGCCCATGTGGGCCCACCTTGCTGGCAGGGTGATCACAAAGTTCATAGGGTTTATATCTGAGGAAGGTAATTGAATCCTTTTCTCCCTCAGCAGCCTACATGGCATCTTCCAGGAGCGTGAAAGCTAGACAGCAAGGAAGACGTTTCTAGCTTTCTGTGATGAAATAAAATATAGACTCTGTCTTCAGCAATTAGGTCTTGCTATTGAGTTTGTTTGGTGGCCAACAAAGAAAAATGTCAAGTCTGTATTTTGGGGGAGCTAAACAAGAGAAATTTATTCTCAACACTTTAAAATTTTACTTATGTGTATGTGTGGGTGCCCTGGGTTCCCTAATGAAGGCCTTGTTCTTGCTGGGAAGTGCTCTACCACTGTTAAATCCTCAGCCCCAAAAACTAGTTGTTTTTTTTTTAATAGGAATCAATAGACTTGCCTGTCACCGAGAATTAAAGATATGAAGTTACAATCATTTTTATTCTGATTACAGTTATTAAACATTTTTGCTTAGTAAATGCTCTCTGTCTGGGAGAATGTTCATAATTATATCTTCACCCAGCCTAGGGGGCCACTGATGATTGAGTGCCATTCTGCAAGAGGCTGTTTATAAAATGAAGCCTTGTTGATTGCTGTTTTCACTAACTTTTCAAAGTTAGTGAAATGGTATTTCCCGTTTCAATTATTTAAAAAATGTATTATGTAATAATCTCTCTACATACAGATTGACAATGTCACCATATTATTTCCAGTGTAATGTGCCTGAGAAAATGCCTGTAACTAAAAAAAAATCTGCAAGTAATTTTTATTCTTCCAGAGCAATAATGGCTTGCTTGTATAACCTCAGCAATGACTAAAAGGGCAGGACTCTGTGTTACAGGAAAGTTACATTGTGGTATAATTCTAAGTCTGTATTACACGTGTTCTTGAATCATGTGCTGTTTTGCTCTTATTCCTAAAATTTTAAAATTGTTAGTAATTGTTATATCCAGTCCTCATTGCCAAGTTGTCTCTAGGTAGTAATATTCCTAAAAAGGAAGGAAGGCTTTTTCTTATCTCGGCATTATGAGGCATTTCACATAGTATGAAAAGGAGGAGGGGAGAGCATCATCAAAGATCTAAGACGGGAAAGACCAAATGCCAAGACAAATAATGATAATTTGATTACTTCCTATTACCATAAATATTTCATTAGAATTTCTTAATTAAGCCTCCAACCCTGCTTTTCAGTGTTCAAGGCAAAGGGCAGATGACATCCATTAGATTCAGGGACACATTTCTGCAGGGTGGAAATTTTCATTTGACCTCAGCGTACAAAAATGTCTTTTGGAATTTTTTCCATTCAATTAAAATGTCTGTGTTTAGAAATCTAGCTGTGGATGACTTTGCAAAATAGTGCTTTAAGAATCACATCACACAGTAGTTAGACAACATATACTGCCAACTGTGCTCCTCATCTTCCTTCCCTTCAGCCCTCCTCCTCCTTCCTCTTCCTCCTCCTCTATTTACTAGTTATTATAAGTTGAAAGTACTCTTTAGTCTCCATAATAGTCCTTCGATTATACAATAGCATAATCCTAAATATCTTCACATTTCGTTTGAATAAAAATACCTTGCTGTCTTTCTTCTTATCTGAATACTTTACAAAAAAAGGTGACAATATTTCAGTTCTGTTCCATAATTACATGATTACAAGATGGAAGATCTGAACAAAAAGTTTCTGCTCTCATCTTTTGTGGGAAAAGAAGTCTCAGCACAAGTTCTCATCATTGGCATTAAAAAGAATTCAGCCTGCAAGAGAGGACAGCCAACATTGTTTAATTTGCAAATAGAAGGTTCCTAGATATACGTGCACTTCTATTACTCATGAACATTATATAGATATATGTACATCTACACTGTTTATTCACAATATGAAATGACAGAATATGAAAGCCACATAAGGACAGTATATAAAACATTTCAAAATTGAGACATCAGAAAAGAGCTTCCTGAGGTAAATATACATTTTAAAGGGGGATTTTTCTTTTATATTCTTTTTACAATACATGTATACCTTAAGCGCTTATAAGTGCTGTGTATATGGCTGGTGGTTAGATCTACACATTTTTGAAGCCATAATGGTGCTTCAAAATAATAGATACAAGTATAATATCTAACTTCATTCTAAATATTTATACTTATACGCACAGGTAAGTGTAGTTCTCAACTCTCATCAAAGAAGTTTCTTTTTATAGCAGATGGAGACCATTACAGAAATCCACAACTGGTTGATATTCAGAAAACAACTGATCATAAATATCCAACCCCACTGATACATCTATAACACAGATCCTACCCTGAGGTTTTAGGAAGCATCTTGGAACAGGGAGCAGAGAGACTGTAAGAGTCAGAGGTCCACCTGTGACCTATGCTATGAGATAGTATCTTCTGTATGTGCCAGGGAAGTTACACCCATGATAGTTCAATAGCATGGTTGCCTAAACAAGGCCTGAAAAATGATTGACACTTGACATTTCCAGTTGACATGCCAGCATGGCTGGAGGAATCTCACAAAGCCCCACCTGTAGACGAAGAGCTAAAGGCAATAAATGATGACTGAGAGGAGAAGCCCCAGTGATGCGTACCCAAATTGGCTATCCAATACAAAATGATCAGACCTAAGCACATATACATGGAAGTTACAGTAAATGAATTCAGCAGATTGTACATATAGGCAAATATATGTAATAATACTAATCAAAGAGTATGAGGTCACTACTAGGGGAATATATGAGAAGAGGAGAAATACAGTACTCTTGTATGAAACTGTCAAACAAAATTCTTCTTTTATCCCACATTTCGAGTTTGTTGTGTAATTTGGGAAAAATTTTATGCAAGTTAAGCATGCATTTGTGTGTATGTGTAGATAATAGATATATGCAAATGTGTATCTATTCATATAAAGGTATATTGTCTACCCATATAAAACTATGTTTATATATGCTTGCTTCTTTTATGTTAACACAAATGGTCACATACTAAATATACCAATTTTTTAAATAGAAATATTGAAGGAAATACAATTATGTCTTAGATAGGGTTTCTATTGCTGTGTAGAGACATGACGACCATGGCAACTCTTATAAAGGAAAACATTAATTAGGGCTGGCTTATAGTTTCAGAGATTTAGTCTCCATTATCATCATGGCAGGAAGCGTGGCAGCATGCAGACAGACATAGCACTGGAGAAGCAGCTGAAAGTTCTACATCCCAATCAGCAGGCATCAGGAAGATAGAGGGTCGCTGGGCCTGGTTTGAGCTCCTGAAACCCCCAAGCCCACCACTAATGACACACTTCTTCCAACAAGGCCACACATACTCCAACAAGGCCGTATGTTCTCATCTTTTCAAATAATACCACTCCTTATGAGTCTACGAGGGCCATTTTCATTCAAACCCCACAAATTACAAAGCCTACTTGGAAACACTTTCATTACTTAATTTAGTAGGCAAAAGGAAGAGAACAAAAGTGTCCCAGAGAGGCGTCCTGGAGAGTGTTTTCACTCTCGTCTTACTGCCATCATCATCAGATTATCATGAATATAAGTTTTCATAAAAGAGTACACTGCATGTACATCATCTCCATCCATTCCTGGGCACCCTCCGTTTCTTCCCTTCCTTCTTACTCTCTATATCAGATTCGTGATATCTTCTTCTATAACAATTTTTGCTACTTATGAATAAAAGATGCAGTTATCTACAAATACAAGTTTAAGTATTTAGAATGCAGTTAGAGTTATACTGATTTAGAGAAAATGGTAGTTAGAGTTTCTTCTATAGGGTGTACAAGCTCTCCACCTGTGCAAAGTTGACTAGGTTAGCAGTGCTAGGTGTCAGTTCCCTTATATCCAGTGGCCTTTAAGTCCAATAGACAGGTGTTGGTAACCCCCAAGATTAAAGTGCCAGTGTCGCACTATTGGAGAGATCTGGCCAAGCCAGTCATTGTTCTGGTGCACAGACTTAGTAGTTAAGTATGACTACAGATTACTGTTCTCCTGGGGCACCGGAAACTATGAGAGCACTTGGAAAAGAGGTTTCCAGGTTAGTACCAGTTTGATTCTTCTAAGTCCTGTGTCTGAAGGTTGTGAACTACTGTTTTACCTTCAAGTTCTAGGAATCAGTCAAGGGCAATAGCGTAGTCTATATTGTATGTGGGTCTCTTGAACCTAAACTGACTGGTAAGTTAAACAGAGATTTCTTTGCATGGAAATGAGGTTTTGGTTAGATAGTCTATGGCTCCTCATGGGAACATTGTTACCTAATATGGCATATGCACAAAGGTATATATATATATATATATATGTGTGTGTGTGTGTGTGTGTGTGTGTGTAGTATATATGTGTGTATACATGTATATAATATATATTATGTATGTATATAGTAGACATATATCATATATGTATCTTTAAGTAACCTTATATAATATATATCCCTATGGCTTTATCAAACATCCTTTGTGTTATTTACCTCTCTTTCTTCCCTCTTTCTTCACATTACCCAAACTTCCCTCTCCCCAGTTAAGTTACTCCATTGTCCCTTTCCCCTAATATATTACCTACTATTTCCCTCTGTGGAGCTTCCTCTTCCTCTCCCATCATCTCTTTCTTTATTTTTATGGCTTCTGAAGTTACTCCAAGTAATATACTCTAAGGATTTTGATCTATGATCTACAAAGGAGAGAGGACATGTAGAGTTGTCTTTCTGGGTCTGGATTAACTCACTGAGTATATTTTCCAGTTCTGTTCATTTACATGAAAATTCATGATCTCACTTCCTTTTTTTAATTAATTAATTTATTTATTTATTAAATTTAATTTTACATATCAGACACGGATTCCCTTGTTCTCCCCCCTCCCACCCCCCCACCTTCCCCCCAGCCCACCCCCATTCCCATCTCCTCCAGGGCAAAGACTCCCCTGAGGATTGAGTTCAACCTGGTAGATTCAGTCCAGGCAGGTCCAGTGCCCTCCTCCCAGGCTGAGCCAAGTGTCCCTGTATAAGCCCCAGGTTCGCATGAGTGAGAATTGTTGAGAC
>CABHPH010128461.1:31392-52068 GCA_902168325.1 Peromyscus nudipes
ATTGCATGTGTGTTGCTGTGGGATATTCTGTATGCTGTGAATGTGTTGCCCTGATTGGTTGATAAATAAAAAACTGTTTGGTCAGTAGCCAGGCAGGAAGTATAGGCGGGATAAACAGACAAGGAGAATTCTGGGAAGAGGAAGGCTGAGTCAGGAGATGGCAACCAGTCTGCCATCCAGGGAGCAGCATGTAATGGCACACAGGTAAAGCCACAGAACATGTCGCAACATATAGATTAACAGAAATGGGCTGAGTTTAAGTGTAAGAGCTAGTCAGCAGTAGGACTGAGATAATGGCCAAGCAGTTTTAATTAATATAAGCCTCTGTGTGTTACTTGGGTTTGAGTGGCTGCGGACCTGGCAGGACACAGGAAAACTTCAGCTACATTGTGTACATACCACATTTTCATTATCAGTTGGACATCTAGGCTGCCTCCATTTCAGGACAACTGTGGATAGGGGGACAATGAGCATAGCTGACCAATTATCTCTGCAGTAGATGATCACATCCTTTGGATGTATGTCACCTAGAAATATAGCTAGATATATTTTTAGTTTTATAAGAATTATCCACTCTGATTTCCATAGTGGTTGCAGTGGTTTGCATCCCACCAACAAGGTGGATGAGCGTTTTTCTGTGTCCTCATCCTCATGAGCATTCGTTGTTAGTTGTTCTCTGGATCTTATCCATTCTGACTGGGATAAGATGAAATCTCAAAGTCATTTTAATTTGCATTTTCCTCATTTCTAAGGGTGCCAAACACTTTCTAGACATCTCTTCTTTTGAAAACTCTCTGTTCAGATCATAGCCCATTTTCATTAGGGGCATTTGTTTTTCTTATTTTCTATGAGAAGCCCTAGTTCAATTTGCCCTTGAATTGAAGAGAAATATTAAAGACTAGATGAACATTATCACTCTTACTCTAGAACCATAAAGTGAAAAGGGCACCATGGGGTTGAAGAGACAACTTAATGGTGAAGAGAACTGACTACTCTTAAGAGGATTTGGGTTCAATTCCCAGGAATCACATGGATGCTCATAGCCATCTATAACTCCAGTCTCGGGGGATCTGACTTCCACTTCTGGCCTTTCTGTGTACCCAGGTATATACATGGTGTAGAAACACACATAGAGACAAAATATATGTATATGTAAAATATATAAATGCAATTTTTCAAGACTCATAAGTTCTAATGAAATAGGAGAACAAAAATTTGATCATAAATAGTACAGTCAAACCATGTTATGACAATTTTCCATCCATAGTTACTATGAGAAATGGACAGATGATGGAGTACAGATAAAGCCATTTTGGAACACATGATCAGGTTCTTACCCAGGCTTAGAGTTTTTAAGAGTTCGGTCTATATAGGTGATACATGACAAACTACTCTGTTCCAAAGGTGGGAAAACTATGAATCATGGGCAAATTTTAGTATGTCACTTAAAAACAAAACCAAACTTTTTGTAAGACAGTCACGCTTAATTATTTACAGACTTCCAGTGGCTTCTTTTACAAAACAGCGCTTTTGAGTAGCAACCATAGGGACCACATGACTGTCAAAAACTATATGGCACCTCCTCTGATACCTTCATGTTTTACCTCTGCCACAACATATTCACTTCTACATCTTGCATTTAAAACCAGGGACTGAATTTTTATTATCACAGTTCTTTCATCTTGCATAATTAAATAAAAGTTAGACATCTTAGAAGAGTACTTGGCTCACTGTTTTGTAATAAATTAGAAATAAATTTGAAGACTGTGTGTTGATTATTCATGATCAAGCTCTGTTTGTTTGTTTGGTTGTTGGTTTTGCTAATACATATGAGAAAATTGTGAGTATTAATATGAGGTCACTGCAAATGTATTTCCTATATTAGTGCTTAAGAGGAAAATTGTTTGCTTAGGGCAAGTAAATTTGTTAACACAATAAATACTAAATTTCTAGAGATATAATCAATTCCACACCTATATAACTATATTTCATTTAAAAAGATCATCCATAGACATAACAAGATTCTAAACATAATACATCTCTGAGTGGAATGCAGCTCTACAGCCACTGGTCTAAGACACCTACTCCACAGAATAATTTGGAACTGTAATAATAAAGGTTTAAATATGTATCCTTTTAAAAAGAACTCTTTTCCTATGAACTAATAGCTCAAAACCAAACAAATAACTGTAGATAATTTAGAAAGCAATAGCAATGTTACTACATACAGAAATGGTGGCTTATGAAGTCAATGTTAAACAAAATCAAAAAATAACTCCATGTATTGATAGGGTAAAAAAAATAATTGAATGAAGTAACATTGTAAGATGGTAGAAGAACAGCTGAATCAGAGCAAGTGAAAAAAAAGGAAACAGCTCAATGAGATTCATTCAGAGATTCAAAAGTAAGAATAAATATTGCAAAGAGTGAGAAAGTTGTTATTTGTGGCATTTGTTTGCTAAGGCATAAAAGTGGTATCTAGATAAATCCATTAGAACAAAAAATAAATACATTTAGCTTCTGGGATATAAAATGAATCTTTAAAATTAAAGATTTATTTATAAATTTTTAAATTTATTTATACTCTAGAAAAAGTCCATGAAGATTAAAGGTAATAAATTATTACCTTCTAAGACTGTATTGTTATTTAAAATAATATGTGGCTAGCTTGACATGAATGTAAGAAACAAACAAATAACTAAAACTTTCCTGCTAAGAAGTCTTACAAGAAGACATAAAAATGTGAGAGATTTGTTCTCCTAAAAATTTAAGTCATAATTTTGGGAGAGTTTTTATCTCCTATTTGCAAATTTGCTAATAACCTCCAGATACATAGATAGATAGGTATGGAGATTTAGTCACTTTGGAGTTCATCAGAAAAGAATTAGTGGATGTAGAACAGTTTCCCATGATAGTGAAGCATGAGGCCACCTTATCCATGCAGAACACTAAAGGGTAAGCTTTCTGCTTGTAGGTAACAGATTAAGCAAATGCTTTCTTTCACTCCTTACTGTACTCCTTGAAATAACAGTAAGAATTTGTGTGTTTTATTTTGTTTTTCTTTAAGAATAAAGAGAGTAGAGAGGGAATAGAAAGAAAATTTGAAAAAAAAAATTATTCCAAGTAGATGAGTGTTAAGTAAGTTAGCAGACTCCAAAAGCTGAAATCCAAGTGTGCAGTGGGGACTTTGACTATGCTACAGAAAGTCCAGAAGCCTGGAGCACAGAGGGCATCGAGGGGCCTGTGGAATGCCATGAAGGCAGAGGGCTGGGTAAAGTGCAATAGTTGGCTAAATCTCCTTTCTGAATACATGGGAGGGGTGACCCCGGGGCTTTCTCTTCAAGCAAACTGCCCTGGCTAGTTTATTGCCAACTCAGCACAAGATAGTTATTTATGAAGAGTGATTCTCAATTGAGAAAATGCCCCCAAAAGATTTGCCTGTCTGTAAGTCTGTAGTGTATTTTCTTAGTGACTGATGTGAGTATAGCTAGCCCTTGTGGGTCTTGTCACCCCTGAGCAGGCAGTGGTCCTGGGATGTATGAAAAAGCAGGCTGAGCCAGCCATGAAGGACAGGCCAGTATGCAGCGCTCCCCTGTGTCTTCTGCTTCAGTTCCTGCCTCCAGGTTCTTGCCCTGCTTGACTTTCTGCCCTGATTTCCCTCAGTGGTAGACTGCTAACTGCAAGTACAAAATGAAATAAACCCTTCCTCCCCAAGTTGCTTTTAACTTTATTAAAAGAAATAGAAACTCCAACTAAGACACTGACTGAAGTCTTTCTCTGGTCTGGGAACCACTGGCAAAGTCAGAGAAGAGAGTCTACCACTTAGTAAACAGAATCCTCAGGGACACTTTACTGACTTAAGTGTGAACATTCTGGTATGGCCTGTGCACACACTTCCAGAATGCTGTTTTATACCCTCTAGATAGTTGGCCAGAATATTATGTTCTGAGGAATCTATCTAAAGCAACAAAAAGTGATACATTGAGGGGAAAGCGGTATTGAAAACTGAGCATCACAAGAGAATCAAGCTCTACAACATTAAGACTTCTGTTGTAGACAAAGAATTAACCTTTCTTCTCTGCATGTAGAACACTATTAGGTTTATATTTTTCTTGGAAAAATGAGGGGAAAACACATTCTTTCTCAGGAACCTATTTTGAAAAGACAAGGCCTATATGAAACCCACAAGGACACTCATGCATAGAAATCTCGTTCAGCTTCCCTTGTATTTTTTTCCCAAGTAAAGAATGTCTGTGAAAATCCCCTATCGTAAGAATAGGAGCCAAAGCAAACAAACAAGCAAATGAGCAAACAAAGAAAAGAATATATTTAGAAAAGTATTATTTCTTTAAAATGTGCATCCATGAGACAAGAAGGCACTTTGATAAATGAGTATTTCTGAAAAAGAATTTTGGAAAGACATAAATGTGCTTGCTGAAATGAGGAAGCAAAATGATTGGCAGATAAATCAGGATATTGTCCTGGGAAACAGTTAAAAGGAGAAAAATGAAGTGTATTGAAAAGAATTATTAGAATTCTAGAAAAAAATAAAATGATGAAAGGAATCATGAAGGAAATTGACCAGGATCAAGATCAGGAAATGACCCATCAAAGATTCAAGACAGTGGAGAAAACAGTCTCCCACATAGAAGAAAAATGAGATCAGGTTCACTCCAAAGAATTAATAACCCAGAATAATGTAGTAGTGAGATTAGGAGCCAAAACGGATGTGATAACATCTTTAAGTTTTTAAAAGAATGAAGATTACTTCCACGTTGGCATTTTGTCCTGCACAGAATTTATACAAAAATTCCAGAGTGGCAGAGAACTTGCTTTCAGACATATACGTCCCCTAGAGTCTTATCTTCAATGAACCTTTTCTAAGAAAGAAACTCAAAGAATAAAACAAACAAAAAGAATTAATAGAACTTAGAACACAGGATATTCAAGGAACAAAACAGACTAAAGAGTTGGTTGTGAAGAAAGATTTCATGGTGGCAGTCATGCAGCTGACCTGGGAGGGTGCTAGACCTTAAAGAAGTAAGTCCTGTGTCTGGGAAAGATGTCTAGAACAGAGGGAAGTGACTGAAGTACAGTGGTTCATAGAAGAACTGAAAGGCAATTGAAGTACACTTAAGTCATGGGAAGATTTTGAGCTCATACCACACAAAGATGCTACCGAATTAACTTGAAGGCAGAAAATGTAGGAAAACAAGCCTGGTGTCTTACTCTATGTGGTTCTTCTACATATTAATTTTACATAGACAAAAATGTATAAAAGAAAAATAATCTGACCAGTATTCTGAAAACGTGGGAAACGTGAGAAGAAGGGGTCTGTGCATGAATCCTGTTAGTAATTTCCCTCCTGCTTCACCTTTTGTTGCTGCAATAAGATGCTGTAAAAACCAACTGGGGAAATGAAAATGATTATTTACCTTAGACTGCTACATCACAGTCAGTTATTGAGGGAAGGTGGGGCAAGAACTTACACTAGAACTGGAGGTAGAAACCGAAGCAGAATCCATGCAGGACAGGTGATTATCGACTTTCCTCCAGCCTCAAGTTCAGCTACCTTTCTTCTGTAGCCCAAGCCAACTTGCCTAAGGGTAGTTCTAACCACAGTAGTCTGGGCCCTCCTTCACCCACAAGCAATTAAGAAATGCCCCACTGATGTGCCCACAGGTCAAACTGATAGAAGCAGTACCTCAACTGAGGTTTCCTCTTTCCAGGTGACTCTAGTTTGTGACAAGTTGGCAAAAAATAACCAGCAGTGTCAGATAAGTACTCGGTTGAGAGATGAAGGTAATGCTAAAAGAAATTTCCAGAGCAGTTGCAGGAGCCTGCACATGAGAAAATAAGAAGAGAGACGCTATTGATCAGAGAGAAAACAGCGTTTTAGTAAGACAAAATCTAAAGCAGTGTCTAAGGCAGGTCAGAATTACAGTAAGATGATTGAAATACAAACATCAGGTATGTGACAGAGGGACGAAAGTCACTAGAGTGAAATACCTATCTGGAGACAGTCACATAGTTTCACTAAAGCCAATGGGAAGGTGTGTGTGTATTTAATGGTAAGATTTCATTCCTGAGACTAACCTTTTAAATTACAACAATTTATTTAGAGGTATAAGGGTTACTTTGAAAATTTGTGTAGAAAGGAATAGCTTAATTATTTTCACCAAGCACAATATGCATGCATACACATGCACACACACACACACACATACACACACACACACACACACACACACACACACAGGGAGAGGAAGTGGAAGAGGGATGAGATTGAGAGAGAGAAAAACATACATTAAAATTCTGACGTAATGTCCTTGATAGAGAACACTTGAAGACTTACTAACTAAATTAAAGGAAAATGATATTATACGATATAGATATGATAGGATGAAAGGGTAGATTATTGAATCTACTTTTAAAGAGCAACAATTTGTTTAAAATTGCTATAGATTTTAGTTTATTACAAATTTAAAGTTAATTTTGTTATACTGTATATATATTTCTACTCTTGTTTAAGGTATTATATTTATGCAGATCATTTAAAATTGTAATGTATAATTAAGAAATACAGATTATTAGTCATCTATGATAATCAAACTTACAGTTATGTTAGTTAAGTTTTCTAGGTATATATAGATATATTTCAATTAGGTGGGCAATATTCAAACACTTCAAACACCTATAGAATATGGCATTTAAAATGTTTTAAAAAATTAGACTTTTCTGGACAATGAGATACATCTGCTCCTGGCAGCACCAATTACTTCAAGGAAGATGATGGGCATTGAAGACACTCCATATGAAATTTATCTTCTTCTTGGCAAAAATAGCCATTTGGGCAAGAAACTGTTCTTGCCTGGACTATTTGACAAAATTTTATATTGACTGGACATGTAGGACCCACAGAAAATGACCACTAAATTTTGCCAAAACAAGGAAAGATGGTCCTTCAGAGGAGACTACCGGACATTCTGCAGTACACAGGGAGAAGTGACTAAAAAACTCTAGGCCTACTGGCTGAAGATGAATGCCCCAACATTGCAGAGAAACTTTGAGTGGTTGTCCAGGCAGCCAGCTGTCTCTGTCATTCTAGATTTTTGGAAGTTGCTTACAATGTACATCCTATTTACTTAGGTAATATTATATCCTTCCAGGGTCTTTGATGTAGTTGAAGACTAAATAGTTATAATTACAATTTTCCTTGGTTATGATAAAAGATAAATTAGATATGAAACTTTAGACTTATAAATATAAAATAGATGATAGAGTATTTTCTTTAATTTTGCCAAATACAAATAGACTAGGTAGTGTAACTGTAATTCTTGCTTGATAACTGTTCTATTATATGTAATATTACTATGTTAAAGCTAAAAATCTTCCTTTTTGATTAGACAGAAAAGGGGATGTCTTTCTGTACATTGTGAATATCTGTTACTATGATTGGTTAATAAAGAAGCTGCTCTGGCCTATGGTGAGTCAGGTTATAGCCAGGCAGGAAATCCAGGAGAGAGATGGGAAGAGAAAGGGCAGAGTCAGTGTTGCCAGCCAAACACAGAGGAAGGGAGATGACAAGGCAGAACTGAGAAAAGGTACCAAGCCACATGGCTAAACATAGATAAGAATTATGGGTTAATTTAAAATATAAGAGTTAACTAGCAAGAGGCCTGCCATAGACTATACAGTTTGCAAATAATATTAAGCCTCTGAGTGATTATTTTATAAGCAACTAAGGACTGCAGGTGAGAGAGACTTTTCCTGACTGTTGTCCAGGTGGGACACAGGAAAACTTCTGACTACAATTATATGACTTTTTATTAGAAATAAAATAAGATATAGTAAAGCTACAAAAGAATCAACAAAATATAAAACTATATTTTCTTGAAGATATTACACCTTAAAACTTAATAAATTAGCAGTCCTAAACATATAGTATATATGTAGTATACAGACAGCAATGAATTTTACATGATTAATTGGACTTAACATGAAAAAATATGATTCCATTAGTCACAAAAATATAAATTACCAGGAAAAGATTGTTACTATAAATGCATAAAACCTTTAAAAGAACATATTTAAATGTTCCTAAAAGGCATAGGCATATTCTTGAATAAGTGAAAATTAGTAAAATGCTTTTCCCATTAGAAAGTTTCAGCAACATTAAGTCATTATTCTAAAGTATATTTTTATAATTTTATTAATTCTTAGAGAATTCCATGCAAGGTCTCTTGATCATTCCCCCAAATCTTACCATATCCACTCATCTTTCCTCACTTCATGCCTTCATTTGTTTTTAAAGAAGAAACAATTTTTCAAAAGCAGTCTTGATCCTGTTGTTCTTACAGTCTTTCCACTCCATCTTCCAAGATGGTCCCTAACCCTTAACTGGATTGGTTGTCTTGTATATGTATTAATTGGAGGCAGGCACCCTGCAGTGGGTAGATCTCTGCATTTTGACAAGTTGTTGTTTTTTGTAATGGTTGCCATCTGTCTTCCCCCCACCCCAAAAAAGTAGCTTCTTTGATGAGGAATGAAAACTACACTTATCTACAGATATAAAGGTGATATTTAGAATGCAGTTACAGATTATACTGGTTTAGGGAATTGGCAGTAGTAGGTTCTGCTCTAGGTTCCAAGGCCTCACCAACTACAGGTTATTGTCTAAATTTACAGCACCAGGCATTGTTGCTGGGTCCTAATGGGCCCTTGGGGGATGGGATGAGAAAGTGAAGCATCAATGACACAGACACCTGGAGTCAGGTAAAAGGCAAACAGCAGACTTGTTTATTCAGTAATAGGGAAGGCCTTATATACCCTCCTCCCAGCACCCAGGCTGCATCCCAATCTGGTGACATTGCATGGTCACCCATCATTGGTTGGGCACAATCAGCACCTCTGATAGCACCTGTTGCTAGGCTCTCAGGAAGACTCCAGGTTGGCTCATAAGGAAGTACGTTATGTACATGCCTTGGCAACTGGTTTGAGCCTTATCTTCCTGTAAGGCATGAATTCCCTTCCTCCTATTCAGTGGGCCTTAATTCCAAACAGGTGGCTGTCAGTTACCTCCAGGATATAAGTGTCACTACTGCACATTGCAAAACATCTTGCCAGAGTGGACATTATTGTAGCTTGTTAGTATTACAGTTAATAGGCCTACTTATTGCTTCACTCTTTCTCAAAACTTGGCCACCATTTGCGTGATTCTTTCTGGAGCTATAATGGCTAGTCCTCAACAACAAGGACTAGTTTCCAGGTAAGATCCAGGTTGATTCCTCAAAATTATGTGTCCAATATGTGTGGTATCTTCAGCAATAGGGCCTTACCATCCTTTCTAAGAAGCAGCAAGGGCCATAACAATAGTCTGTATTATTTCAAGGGGTATCATTGACTGCTCTGAGCAGCAACTTGAAAGTTTCCTATGACTAGTACTGGAATTTTTGGTAAGCAGTGTAGTCTTTTTTTTCGAGGGGGGGGAGACCATTGTCAACCCCAATTCATGTAATTTCAATTAATACAAACATACATATTTGCTTATATGTTAAATGTAATTTTAAGTAGCCGTAAAATAATATAAATTATTATGGCTTATCCTAACATCCCTAGTTTATTTATCTCTCTTCCTTCCCTCTTCCTCATGTTGCCCACTCCTCCCTGCCCAGAAAAATCTCCCCCACCCATTGAATTGTGTCCCACAGTTCCCCCCTTTTTACTTTTGTTTTAACTTCAGGTTCACATCTCCCCAGAAATAATGTCACACAACATTCAAACCTGTGAAAAGGTTCCTAACATCATTTGGCACAAGGAAAGATGCAAATGTGATTTCATTCTCACAATAACATTAACAAAATCAAATCTTGATACTGTTAGAATGATGGTAAGTTAGAAAAAAAACATGCAGTTTCACATATTTCAAAAGATTCTGAAAATAAGCTGCTCCACATAGAAGGTGATTTGGTCAGAACTACAACTACAATTGTGTTGCATCTTTACACAAAGACTCCATTTCTGTTAAGGCAGTTGGCAATTACAATTGTTTGTGGTGACTTGTGTACTTACAGGTTTTCTTAGTGTAATTTGTCTGTGAGAGCAGAAAACTCTATCAATAAAGTACTGGTTAAATAAATCATACACACCCATAAAATGGACTAGGAGGACCTGAAGATGTGTCAACTTCTGAACACTGGCCTAGCATGCCTCGGACTCTGGGTTAAATGCTGCATGACAAAACAAAAACAACAGCAAAAAAATCACAACATTGTTCATAAATTAAAATGAATGCTTTTCTGGGTATATTGTTATGTGTCAAACATTCCTATTGAAGTCATTCTTTTTGTGCAAGAAAACAACCCTCTGGAATGATATGCATGAAACAACTATTAGTTTTTATTAGTTTGAGGAGTTGACATGAGATCTAAGAAGATTTCAAACAAAAACAAGAAGAAAAATCTTCACTGAACACCCTTGAGTATCCTGGAGTTTTTATCAGTATCAACTAAAATGTTCTATTTAAATTTTGAAACATAATTTTAAAATTTATCCAGAAACTTATAAAGTGCAGACAAAAGGCTAAAAGTTGTCCTCCCCAATTAAATGTTAAAAATAATCATTAAAATGTTGATGTGTGTCAGTACTAGAAGCATTGATACAGGACACAAATTCTAGAGCATATCCACATGTATCCAACGTGTGGTATATGGTAACACCATTATAGAAAGAATAGATTATTTAACACATGGTAATGGTACCGTTTAAGAGAGGAAAGAAAAACTTACTTTCTTATCTCATGCCATATTTTGAATGAAATTAAAAACAAAAAGAAAATGTGTTTTTGACCAGAATTCTAAATATTGTATGTGATCATAGTATTTGGAATCAATGTCCAAACATGGTTCAAATGTTCTGTAAAGAGGTAAAATTAGAGCATTCTCAGGGAAGAGAGCCACCAAACCTAGCTCAATCTCAATGACCCATAAAAACCCAGTTATTTCAAATCTCTCTTCCATAGGCAGTTAAGCACAAGCTTCTCTTGCTTATGCTGCAACCTACTTTCTTCACACAGACACACAAATCACAGCTCCTCTCTGTTTTCATCTTAAACTCACTAGCAAGGATAGTTTTGATTATCCCCTTTAGGTTTGAAGTAATGTGTTTTGTAATTGGCCTGTCATCCTGAATCTCTTGTTGATATTCTGGTTATTTTCCTAACAAGGAACATTATTTTCACTCGAACCCTAGACTTAGTCTCAAAAGGAAATGGTCTTTCCTGGACTCTTCTCCCAGCATTAATATTTTTCATGAATTTGTACTGAGGTTATCAATTTGCTTTGCAAATAAGAAACATAATTTGAAAATATAAGTTTGTGCTTCTCATGGGCATTCTTTATGTTCTTTTCTACTCTCCCCTTTCTCTTTATCAAAGATATTATTCATGACATTTAAAAGTATGGCAATTATACAGAAAGATAATTTTCAAATAATGTTTCTGAAAACATTTTGAGTATATCTATTTTGTGTTTGTTTTATTCATTTTTTCAATAAAGGGGATATAAATAAAGTCCAAGTATATTAGTGTTCAATCTTTGTATTACTTGCTTTGTGTGGTATCACAAACACATGACTTCAGCTGGCCTGGACTGATTCCTATGTATAAACTAGGGATG
Source organism: Peromyscus nudipes (assembly GCA_902168325.1). Taxonomy (NCBI): domain Eukaryota; kingdom Metazoa; phylum Chordata; class Mammalia; order Rodentia; family Cricetidae; genus Peromyscus; species Peromyscus nudipes. The sequence continues at coordinate 43,068 of CABHPH010128461.1, forward strand.
CCAGCACCTGACTCGTTACATTGTTAGGAGGATTAGTTAAAATTCACCATGATTCTAACCCACTGATGCTAACAATAAATGTTAATGATTTGTCCTAGCTTTTACATAACTTAACATTTGAGCAGGTATGAATGCTGACTTCCCCTGGAAGGATAATGTGTAGTGAATCAGCAATTGAAAGCCAGTCTCAGCGTGAACACCTGTCTGTTAGCACACTAGGCTTGTTTTCCTCCCTCTGAAACAGATTGTCAGTGTAAGTTTATTCTCGATACTAAGAAGTGATATTTCTCTCAAGCTGTAATTGCATGGAGTGCTTTCAGACTAAGAAAGCAAGCCCTTTGGAACCATCCTCACAGTCCAGAAGCCCCACAGCAAAGGGTACAGCTGCTTGTGGTGAGTGGGGGAGGGAGAGGAGGGTGTGTAGAATCTCTCAGAGGTTAACCTGAGGAGATGGGTAAGAGACAGACAGGAAGGTTAAGATATGGATCACAAGGAACTAACTCACTCAAATGGTAAACTCTGCCTCTTTCTTGGGAATGCACCAAAGGAGCTTTAAGCCAAGCATCCAAGTGAGCAGAGCAGCATGGCAGAAGCTTTCCACGCACTGCTCCAGCACCCGGAGAGATTTGCTTCGGGATTACAGTCTGCACGTGTGCTCTTCTTGAAGTCCCACACTAGCCTCAGTAAGTCACCTATGAAAATGCTGGTTGAGTAAATCTCTGACCATAAAGCAGAGTCATTTTGGGTGACTTAGCCCTAAACAGAGACATGAACACATAAAACTATATGACATCTGCACCCACTCAGCAAAAGTTACTTGGTCTTGCCTATCTAAATCTATACTGAACAGTATGTGCACATGAGTGAGGCCATGGGGCTCAATGGGAATCATGAACCGGGAGTTCATGAGGATAGTTTGCAGAGAGAGAGCACTGGCGCGAAGCCCCCAGAAAATCACCTTGAAAGATGAAGAAACAGATCTGTTAGTAATAATTCAGGTCAGTGTGCTTCAAAAGTGTAATGGTGATTGTTCCAGGCATCACCTGGGAAGCTTACTGCAGAGAAGCTGCAAAGAGAACAGCTATGCTGTGCAAAGCAGCAGTGGCGGCAGCAGCAGCAGGTTGATGCACTGGCCAGCTTCACAACCATGCAAGAGGCTAACAACATGGTCTGGAGCAGTTGGGGGTAATTTGGGGATGCTATGAGTGAAAAAGACATGCTTCAGGAATATAACCATGTTGATGTTGTATAGCAGGTTCTATGGAACTAAAGCATTCCTTGAGGTCTGGGGGTGGGCGGGAGGCTCATAAGACAATGGAGGTGAACAGATTTCACATGCTAGGGAAGCTGAAACTTGACAGTTCTCTCCCCAGTTTGTTGAAGCAGGAAACAACCTTGGGGGTGGGGAGACTATGATCCACAGGTTTGCAGAGACTTTCCCAGACTTGTAGAGCTGCCTGCAAGGAATTCAGAGTTCCAAGAATACAGCTTTCCTGAGTTGCAACAACTGTTGGGGGCACATTTCAGTGATGAAGCTGCTTCTGAGTCATCCCTGCTCCTTTATGCAATGCCTATAAAATCCATTGGCTTACCAAGTTGGAGTTTGGTGCAATTGTAACTTTAGTCTGTGACCTAAACACACTCTCTCTCTCTCTCTCTCTCTCTCTCTCTCTCTCTCTCTCTCTCTCTTTCTCTCTCTGTGTGTGTTACATCTCCCCAAGAAAAGTCTCTCACACAAGAAATAAGGACTAGACAATCATTAGAAATAATTACACAAAACACAATAAAATATAAAAATCATATTCATACCTTTGAATACTGTATGAGTATAGCATAAGATCCATTTGGGTAATAGATTGCATAAGAATGACATTCATCAATTTCAAATAAAATAATAAGGAAGTGAAAAAGTGAATTGTGAAATTATGGTGTGTTCATCTGCCTACTATTCAACCAGAGGTTTAGAAGTTTAAAATTTTACAATAGGATAAAAATGGCTATTCTGATCTACTTGTTTTTCCATATAACCTTTAGTGTTCATCAATATCCACAAAGTAACTTGCGGAGATTTTTGCTTGGCTCCTGTTTGACCTGCAGACCAAGTGTAGAAAAACTGATACATTGATTAGGGAGTGTTCCTTTTCATAAACATAGAACATCTCTCTATTTATTTGTCTTTATCATGTATCTGTTTTTATCTTTATTGAGATGTTTTGTGTGGCAACTTCCTCCAAAATAAAATATTCTATCATGCAGGAAAGATCTTTAAGTTCAGGAAGTACACGTCTCAAAAACTCAGGAAGTTCCTAAAACTGACCAGATTCACTAAGCTTCGACTTCCCCTCATATGTATATAAGCACTAAGGACTGCAAGGGACAATCAGACCTGCTAAGCTGCCTAAGAGAGGCTCAGACCAGCTGAACCACTTGGAAGAGGCAGAGACCAGATGAGCTGCCTAAAAGAGTTTCAGACCAACTGAATAACATGAAAAGGATAGGACAATCTCCAAGCTGTTGAACCGCCTGTACGTTGTATAGTGCCCCCCAGGTCTCCAGGCTGCATGAGCTGACAACCATGCTGAGGTGGCCTTTTTCTAATTCAGTTTTGTTTGAGGTGTTCTTGTCCTATAAGTAACTCCTCACCCATACTCCTGAATGTCATCTGGATAAACCCAGGGTTCACCAAGTTGGACTTTGGTGGTTTCTATACTTTGATCTCTCACCAGTTCCTTGTATGATGAGTATTGTAGAAAATTATTTTAAGAGGTTTGCATTGGTTTATGCTGTGGAACAATTGTTTAGTGATGCAAGGATGTGTTGCATTCTTTTATGTTGCTGTGTTACTGTGTTACTGTGCCCGTCTAAAACACCTGATGGTCTAAAAAAGAGCTGAACAGCAAATAGTAAGGCAGGAAAAAGGGTAGATGGGGCTGGCAGGCAGAGAGAATAAAAAGAAGGAGAAATCTGGGAGAAAGGAGGAGAAAGAGCAAAAGGATGAGGACTCCTGGGGTCAGTCACCTTACTTGCTACACAGCAAGCCACCCAGTAAGAAGTAATGAAAGGTATAGAGAAAGGTAAAAGCCTAGAGGCAAAAGATAGATGAGATATTTTAAAGCTAGGAAAATCTGGCTAGAAACAAGCCAAGCTAAAGGCCTAGCATTTAAAATTAAGAATAAGCCTCCATGTGCGATTTATTTGGAAGTTGGGTGGCAGGTACCCCAAAAGAACAAAAACAAATAATTATAAATGAGTATATTTCTCTTCCCTAGATTAGGACACAGAACAAGCTATAATTCATATTCTGCTTAGACAATTAACTTAGAATGTATAAATAATGTATTGGTATAGTTATAAAATTATAAACATGTCAAAATGCCATAATCTAATTGTTAAACATTTTTATCATGTCAAAAGAAGGCTTAAGCCACATTAACAATTACTCTATTTTCTTCCACACATAGAATCTGTAGGCAATCTCAAATCTACATATATATATGTTAATTCTGAACAGATCAGATAAAGGAATCATATAATATATATAATATATGATATGATAACCTTCCTTTTTATTGTTTACTTTCAGTCTTTTAACTCAATCATACATAATTGTATGTCTAGATCACAGATGGTTTATTCATTCACTGGTTTCTAGTAATTATTTGCTTTTAGGTTTTGGCTAGTTATTCAAATTTAGCATTGATATTCAAGCTCCTTTGTACTTGCTGCACACACAATATGTAATTTCTCAGTTTTCTAGTTTGAATAAATATGTATATTTGAATCAAAAGTATATTCCCCATATTATTTAGCATCATAAGCATAATCCTGGGTTTCAGCCAATCTATCCTTTTATTGAATTATTTTATAAATTTACATTTAATATTATTAGTACAATTATGAGTGTATTTCTTATTTTGATTTTTGTTTGCTTTTGCATGTATGTGTGAGAAAGAGGAAGAGATGGAAGGAGGGAGAGGGGAAGGGAGGAGAGAGATAGAGAGAGCAGGTACATATGTGTGTGTGTTCAGAGAGCAGATACATATATGTATGTGTACATATAGAGGCCAAGGAAAAATCTGAGGTGCTAAGATTTTGTTCCTCAGGTATCAGCCACCTGGTTTGCTTATTTTTAAATATGTTTATTAAGGTAAAGTCTCTCACCTGGAATTCACCAAATAAGTCTAGCTGGGGGATGCTCTCTCTACAGATCTATCCATTTCTGCCTTTCCAGCAAAGAGAACCTGTGCCATCATGTCCAACTTTTTAAAATGTAGGTTCTGTGGGTCAAACTCAGGTCTTTGTGCTTATGAAGAAAGCATTTTACTGGCTGAGTTTTCTAAAAAGGTCAATTATGAATTTTTGTTTGTTTCTCTATGTCTCCTCTATTGTCATCTTTTCCACTATACAAATAACTTCTAAATGAATATTTTACATCAAATAGTCACTTCTGCAGTGATTTTTAAATACAGGCAACATTATCTTTTGAAACAGATCTCAACTTGTAAAGGTCTACATAAGATCAAACAGTACCCAAGAGACAAAAGTTTTTCTAATTTTGCTCTCAATTCCCTATTGACCCTTGTGTTATTGTAACATATCTACAAACCCTGAAAATCCATTGGTGCATTTTACACATTGTATGTTTTACAGTGGTTGAATTTTGAGAGGAAAGCAAGTGTACATTACAGTTTGTTTGTAGTAACCTTCATTCTATCACACCTGTTTTTTTATTTCTTCTTGTGTATTTGAATATTATTTCCTTGTGACAATAAAATTTTTTTACCAACTAACTTCTGCCATTATTATAAGATTAATATTGCCATATGCTATTGCCCCCAAAATAGAGTTATAGACATATACTTTGTATATTTGCTTTCAAATCAGTCAGGAAAGGAGAAAAATATGCAAGATTGCTTGTTTCACTAATTAATTTTACCTGTTCACTTTACTGCAGACACAAATTGCTCTCAGGAATCACTTCCTTTGTTCCTGAAAAGCAAGCTTTCTTGAAATAAATTCTTAAATTTCATTTAATCTGAACGTAGCTTTTGCTTTTGTTTTTAAAGATAGTATTGCTGGATAGAAGACTTTGGGATGGCAGGTTTTGTTTTCAGCCTATTAAATGTGTCAACCCATTTCCTCTGTGCCTCTTGGGAGGGAACGAAGATGGCTGCTCAAGGTATATGTACAGTTGGCTAAAAGTGATACATTCCACAGGATTATAAATGCAGTGTTACTGAGTGAAGACCTGGGTGAACTTTCTAGCTCTACTTACTATCTGCTGATTTTTAAAGTCATTCATTTTGGAGGTCACACACCTGATCAATGTATTGCTGGTCTCCCTCTGGTTCTGAGGAACATGCTTTTTACTGAAACTGGGTAACCATTCAAATTATTCTGTAAAGAGTTGCTTTCCACTTTGTTTCCAAGAAACTGTAGCCTTTCAGTTATCTCTTGACTCTTCTGGGTGAAGATCTTGTTCCTCTGTCTCCTCCAGATCTTTCCCCCAACTTTCCTTGTTCTCTGAGGAACATATTCCTTTTTGTATCCTGATAACTAATTTCTGAGTTAACATTTCCTGGGGAAAGTCTAAAATGATCTAAGTCCTTGGAGTTTGTAATCAATAACTTTTCACTGTGAACCCAACGTCTGGCCAATGGATAACAGTCTCAGACATCAGAAAAGCAGCCTACCACAAAACCCCTTAACTACCCTGGAATTGTAACCATCCTGGTGCCTACCTTTGTGATATTCCTTCAAACAGCTCCTTATGTAAGCCTTGCATCTGCAACCCAAAGGCAAGATGGCCTTTGTTGGTGACAGCATCTATCTTTTTGATATCCTAACTTTCTAAATAAATATTTTTATACCAATTTGTCCTTAAGTCACTGGCGTTCTTGAGCTGTAAGCAATGAACTTGTGTTCACCATTACAGTTTTGCTAATGTAGTAACTGATTATTTATTTAAATTTAATGCATAAAAAGATGGGCGTTACACTTTCCTACCACTAAAGTGATGACAGTATAAGAAATGTGTATTCCCACATTTTTGTGAAACTCCATTTTTTAATTCCCTTTACATTCTGTTATTCAAAATGCAAAAATATCTTGTAATATAATGACTAAGTTTGTGGCTCCTTCCTCCTAATTTTTCAAATTCTCTGTTGAGCTACCCTCATGAATTCCTTGATTATTATACTTTCTAACTCCATATTTACTTTTTCTTACTTCATGTTGAGCCCTATCTTGCCTGTGATGAGATGTGGTCATCGCAGATGACTTCATTTTTTCAGCATCATTTCCCTTGACTCCTCAAACATGTTTGTAATAGCTGCTTTGACATCTTGGGTTACTAAATTCACTGTGTGACTCCCTTAATGACAGTTTCTATTGTCTTTCTTTTTGTCACACCTTCCTAATTCTTTGAATGTATCATAATGTTTTGTTGAAAAATTAACATGTAAATAATATACCATGCAAGTGTGTTAAGGACTCAAGCCACCTTCTTCAGGGTTAGCTGTTTCACTATTTGTGTTTTTGTTTAGTGATTTAATTGGACTCTTTCAGTTATGTTTATGTCTCCTGAAGTGTGCTGCTTTCTGAACAGTTCCTCAGAAGACAACCTCAGAAATTCACAGGTTCTTCCTGAGATGACTGTGGTTTGAGCAGAGTTCACTTTGTATCTTCTGTCATCTCCCTCTTACATTTCTGACTGATCTACCACTGTAGATATTATGCCCAGCTATTAGTTAGTATACAGTAATTGCTATCTGATTGCTCCATTCTTTGGTACAACGCTGAAGCCTAAAGTATTTCACAGTGTGTTCTGATTAAAGTCAGTCTCTTTAAAGGACTGGGATTTGTCAGCGTTAAAAATTCTCCAACCCAGGGAGGCTCATTCTCTAGTTTTCAGAGTTATTTTCTTGTTAATATATGTTGTCACTAGTACATATTATACATCTACTGGGATTCTCTTATTTATTCACCCCACCCCATCTGTGTTGTTTTGTACAGTGAACTTCTACTCTGTCCTTTCAGAGTTTCATAGCTTTAAATTCTTACACCCTCACCCTCCCCACCAGCAGAATCTGGTTCCAGGCTACTACAGACACAGGCAGAGACAATGGCCCACTTCTTCCCCAGTGAAGTGCTCTTAAGTGGCTAGCTTCATAAAGTTTTTATTGAATTTTGTTTCTCAGAGAAAGTTTCCATGAAGCTACTCTTAGTCATTCCAGACTCTGCATATTCATTTTACTATTGTTATTACTAAACATATCTCACATACCATAGAACTCATCCACGTTAAGTATACAACTTAATCAATTCAAGTATAATTGCAAGCTTTGGCAACCATCAAGGTAATAAAAATACTAAGACAGTTCATCACTCCAGAAACTCCACTGATGTTAATGGCTCTCCATATTTATATATGCGTAGTTGGAAGTTTTTTCTGTGTCCTGCCTCGTCCTGCAGCTGCTCAGACCCAAGCAAACACACAGAGGCTTATATTGTTTACAAACTGTATATTCTATGGCAGGCCTCTTGCTAGCTAGCTCTTATATCTTAAATTAACACATAACTATTAATCTATGTATTGCCACATGTTCCTGTGTGCCATTACATGATGCTTTCTGGATGGTGGGATGGTATCTCTCTCCAGACCCTGCCTTTCCCTTTCCTGTCTCTCTCCTTTCCTGCCTTCCTCTAAGCTGCCTTGCCATAGGCCAAAGAAGTTTATTTATTAACCAATGGGAACAACATATGTTCACAGTGTACACAAAAACAACCACCTGCATTTCCCCTCTTCTGTCTATTCAAAAAGAAAGGTTTTAACTTTAACATAGTAAAATTACATATAACAAAACAGTTATCAAGCAAGAATTACAGTTACAATATCTAGTCTATTTGTATTTGGTAAAATTAAAGAAAATATTCTATCATCTATCCTATATTTGTGAGTCTAAAGTTTCATATTTAATTTATCTTTTATTATGACTAAGGACAACTATAATTATAACTATCTAGTCTTCAACTACATCAAAGACTTCAGGAGGGCATAATATTACCTAAGTAAACAGGAAGAACATTGTAAGAAACTTCAAAAAATCTAGAATGACAGAGACAGCTGGCTGACTGGACAGTCACCCAAAGTTCCTCTGCAACGTTGGGGCATCCATTCTTAGGCCTACAGGCTTAGAGTCTCTCAGTCGCTTCTTCCTGTGTCCTGTAGAATATCAGGCAGTCTCCTCTGTGAAGCAGGAACCTGAAGGACCATTTTGTCTTGCAAAGTTCAGTGGTCACCTTCCTATGGGTCCTGCTTGTCTAGTTTATATAATATATTATCAGCAGTCCAGGCAAGAGCAGTTTCTTGCCTAAATGGCTATTTTTGCCAAGAAGAATATAAACTCCATATAGAATGTCTTCACTTCATCTTTCTCTTTGAAGTAAATTGGTGTTGCCATGAGCAGACATGTCTCAATGTCCAGAAAAGTCTAAGTTTTTAAAGCATTTTAAATGCCATATTCTGTAGGTCTTTGAAGTGTTTGAAGATTACCTATCTAATTGAAATGTATCTATGTATACCTAGGAAACTTAACTAACATGACTAAGTTTGATTATCATAGATGACTAATTATTATTCTATTTCTTAATTATACATTATAATTTTCAGTGAGTTCCATAAACATAATACCTTAAACGAGAGTAGAAATATATATAGTATAACAAAGTTAACTTTAAATTTGTATCAATAAACTAAAATCTATAGCAATGTAAAATATTTATCCTATATTTCTATATGTATCCCCGTTTCTTCTTTAGAAAGATATTTCATTTATAATCAACCCCCTTTAAATAAAAATAAACATTTATAAACAGTATATTGGGAATTTTGGCATAGCTTCTCATACTACTTTGTGCTAGTTGAGGGCACTGGCAATCTTATGGGGATCTTGAGAAAACTTGGAATTATGGTCAAGTCCTGACTGGAGTAGTCTGTGAT
>CABHPH010128463.1:0-11346 GCA_902168325.1 Peromyscus nudipes
GCCCAGCCTCAGAACAGAACTTTTAAGGGATATATTTAATGTTGATTTTTAAATACTTACATGCATTGTCAATTCAAAAATATTATAAAATTTGTTTCATAAACTCAACGTTGTTGAGTAACATACAAATTAGAGAAAAATCTGAGTGATTTTTATATAAACCTTTAAGAAAATCTTCTTAAAAGGAACACAAAAGATTTTATGAATTTAATAAATTAATTTAATTGCTCCCTTTTTGCATCCTGGGAAAACAAGTTGATTATTTTTCCAGCAAAACCTAGCCACAGTGATAGATCCTACAACAAGAGCAGTTGCTGTGGCTAACTGTAAAGTACACACTTTGCTTCTATTATCTATTTTATTCCTCCCAACAAGTTTATGTTACCAGTGAGGTAGATGAGAATCAGCATAGTGGGAAAGCCTGCTCATCCACACTGATAACATAGGCAATAGTCATCTTATTCCAGATTATCTGCTATAATATTGGTAGATAGAAATCAGGCCTAAAAAGCTTTCTTTCTATGCCTACGATTTTTCTAAGTTTAAAGAGTCCTACCCCATATCCCTACATACCCAAGAAAACTCTAGAGGCTGCTGGTGTGACTTTGGAATATGACTGTAAACTGAGGCAGAGCACAATGTTCCAAGCAGTCTAGCATCAGAACACCATCCTGTCAAACTTAGAATCTCACAGGAAAGTTCAGGAGGCATGTGTTCAAAAATAACTAATTTGCAAAAAGACTCATTCAAAAAGATTCTTATGGATTTTGGAGTTCACATGACTTTTTAATGAATGCTTATAAAATGGTCATCTCTGAATCCATGATAGGGAGCCTGCTACAGCCAGCATTTTAATATATGATATTATATAAATCAATTTTGATTTTTTGTCTAGCTACATAGTCCTATCTTTCAGTTATAAAGGTGTTGTTTTAATGGACAATTTTCTGGGGTAAATATTATCATGTACCTGTCTCCAGGCTATAATAAAAAAACCTGCTATGAATAAAAATTTTCTCTACTATAAATACATTAGTTGTCAAACATTGTCCTTTGAGCAAACTTCTGGTAAATGCCCAATAAAAAAGTTACCAAAAATTGAAATTATCACAACTGAGCTTTTGAGGGATATTTTCAGGAATTCTAGAGGAAAAAAACCAAATCATTTGTGTATATTTCTAGCTTAAGAGCTATTACTACTATATATATTATTTTTTCATCCAAAGACACAGCAGTCACATATAAATTGGGGAATATTTTGGAACAATCGTCTCTGAGGACTTTTGTCTATGAGATCTTCCTCTTCTGAGCCCATTCAGTGTATCAATGCATACCTTCATACACTCCTTTCAGGGCTACTTCTTATTATGTCCTTTTGTAGGTAAGGAGCCAAGATACAAAGCAGATATTTCCAGAGTCTTGTAACAATAAATACATATCAGCAATAGGGCTGGCATTTAGCTCTGGGATTCATGGTGAGTCCATGGTTTTTTTTTTTCCATGCTCTGTTTCCTAAAGAAATGAAGAAGGGAAGAAAGGATGAGGAAAGAGTATCCAAAGGAAGTGAGAGCCGAGACAAAAGTAGAAATAAAAGAAAACATACAGCAGTTGTCATTCTGGGCCTGAGTTACCTCATTCAGTATAATTTTTTCTAGTTCCGTCCATTTACCTGAAAATGTCATGATTTCATTTTTCCTCACAGCTGAGTAAATATCCCTGTGTGTAAATGTGCCACATTTAAGAAAGCCGCTTAAGGGAGCACCAACTCTGTTTGGTTAGATCACATGAAGCCACTGAACCTTCAGATAACAGATAACTAATGCTTCGTGGACTTTGTATTTTGAAAAATACATACAATTTGCCATCTCTTCCTTAAAAATAAAGTTACTGTTAGCAACAATATATTTTTCTTCTTTCATTTATGTTTTGGGAGTGTGATTTTAATCATTGCAAAATAGAACTTTATTATATGCATTACAAAGAAACCCATTGTTGGTTTTCAACAAGCATCACAAATAAGACTGTAACCAAAGGATAGAAATATAATAAAGCAATAACCTCTATAAGTTTGGCAAAGTGTTAAAATGCACTGTCAAGAGAAAATATCACTAAATATGACATGTTTTTAAAGACATGAATAAAATTATTTCCAATGAATAAAATATGTTATATAGATTTATCTAAATAAACATGCAGCTAAATTATTACTTTTAAATTTCTTCTGCTTATTTCTTTTACAGTACACTTCATTCTTTGAGTTTAATAATCGCCTGGAGTCTATAATGGATAAAGCATATATCTACAGGTGAGTATCATTGGTAAATTTGGAGGAAGTAGAGAAAGTGATGGCAAAACATTTTAGACAGCATTTAGAAGACAATGACCACACTGTTCAAAAATGTAGGACATTTTCTATTTTGCTATATAAAATAAGTGCATGATCCAAAGCAAATTGGGTTATTTCAAGTCAGATTAAAGTAAGGAAGCCATAGTAGGAAAAAGGACCTATTGTGTTTCCATTTAAACAATAAGAGACAAGCACACTCCTGCATGTCAGCTCTCCATCTCTCATGACAATTCATGCTTAGTCTAAATTTCACTCATTTGTCATTCCGAACTTCATGAGCACAGAGACCTTCAGTCACAGTTCATCACAGCATGAAGTCCTGTGAGCCTTTCCAATATCCAGGTAAATCAGTGTGGCATATTTTATGGGATTCAAAATGAAGAAGTGACCCTTGAGGCATGTCTTTCACAGACTTGACTCACACCATCTGTGCAAAGAAATGAAGACTTTTTTTACACTCTGTCAAGCCCATTCAAGACTCTGCAGTCAGACAACATGTGATGTCACCTTCTCTTTCTACTGCGCAAATGAGAGTTGACACTTGGCAAATCTAAAGCAAGATGGCTCTTAGGAGACATAGAGCAAACGAAAGTGTTGGAATCAGCTGCTTTCCCGAAACAATGTCAACCCTTACTTTCCATTTATTCTCTCTGACAGAGTCATCCGGACAACTGGCTACTTGCTGTTTCTGCTGCACATTAATGCCTGTGTTTATTACTGGGCCTCAGACTATGAAGGAATTGGCACAACTAAATGGGTCTATAATGGTGAAGGAAACAAGTGAGTTCTAGTTTTGAAAGAGACTTTTACTTGTTCTTCGCAATTTTCAGTTTGGGTACATGAACTTTGATAAGCCAGAATTTGCCTGAGTTTTTTTTTTTTATAATTTATTTTATTTTATTTTACAATATAATTCAACTTTACATGTCAGTCATAGATCACCCCGTTACCCCTCCTGCCACCCCGCCCCCCTCTCCCCGGCCCACCCCCCATTTCCATTTCCTCCAGGGCAAAGACTCCCCCGAGGATTGAGATCAACCTGGTGGACTCAGCCCAGGCAGGTCTAGTCCCCTCCTCCCATTGCCTGAGTTTTTATACGCATATATTAGTTGTACATAATAATGGATTTATGTATGGCATCTTTCCATGAGGGTATACAGTGCGGTTTAGCCATAGCCACCTCTCAATACCCTTGCCTATCCTCTTCCCACTCCCACTGATCCTGTCTCTTCCCAACTACTTCCTCTTCTACTTTCAGGTTATGTGTGATTGTGTGTGTGTGTGAGTGTGTGTGTGTGTGTGTGTGTGTATGCATGTATGTATGTATGTCTATCCTAGGTTGGTCTGCAAAATCTGATTCTTACTTTGAACCACAATAAAAAAAAAAGTTTGGAAGCCTCTGCTTTAGGTAATGTAGCAATAAGGTAACTTAACAACTACAATGATGGTTGTTAGTAATGATTAATGTTAATTATTTAGGGAGCAGGTGCAATAGCTAATTAGTTGATAACTGAAGGGTTTTATGGGTTTACGAGTCAGCTATATCCACTAACTAGACTAAATAGAGAATAACAAGACTCATAAATAAAGCTTGACAGTTAAGCAGAAAGTGTCCCATGAGTGAAACAGGTCACTTGAAATTTCTAATGCAAAAGAATCAGGGTTCAGTCATGACAATTGGGTTATTTAATAGCAAAATTTCCCTTTCAGTCAGTACAAGGGCCTGGGATAAAGTAGACTACACTAACTTTATGCTCCAGTGAAATGACACTGGACACATTAGAAGACAATGTATTCACTAGAACAAAAGTAAGTTTCAGAATTCCTTTGAGGGTCAACACATAGCAACCTTGGGATGGAAAGCAAAGAGATTGAAAATATCTCACAAAACTATATACTACCCAAAGCAAGTCAGTTATGTGCACAGTATTACATTTTTTTACTTTTAACCTGAACCAATTTTCTGAATATTTTTAATATTACAATATAATTACATCACTTCCCCTTTCCCTTTCCTCCCTCCAAACCATCACTTATATTCCTCCTTGCTCTCTTTCAAATCATGGTCTCTTTTTTCAAAGGCCGAGAGAGAGAGAGAGAGAGAGAGAGAGAGAGAGAGAGAGAGAGAGAGGCAGATAGGCAGGCAGAGAGACAGAGAGAATAAACATGGCCCTAGAAAGCTTAAAATCAATCCTGTAAGTTTATAAACAAATTGGGAACTGATTCTTGTATTTACTTTGATTTGACTAACTTTATGGAAAATTAAAGTAGCAACTATAGGAATTCAGCCAAGCAGTGCCTCTGGAGACCCGATGCCATGCAGCTGGGGTAGGAGGACAGACCTTAGCCTATGGTGCCTGGCAGTTGAGAACTATAGTGATCTCTTTGTGATGAGGAAGCATGGCCCATCCCAGCACAATGGTGAACTGAGTGGGACAAGGAGACCCATACACAGGACTGTGTCTGTCCTCCATGGGCTCCAAGGAGAAAACACGAGCCCACCTGGCAACTTACAGCACCAGTCAGAAGGGCACTATTAGAATGAGCAGAAATGGTGAGGGGGCTGGCCGCTTGACCAGCTGCAACACACAGGAAAGAGAGCCCTTTACTTCATCTGGGCAGCACAGCAGAGCTGACCCTTTTGATGAGAGCACAGGTGAGCCAATCGTGAGAACATAAGGGTGGGAGACATGGCCCCACCCCTCATCTGCCATATGGCAGCATGGACTGGGGAGAGATGCCCTTTCCCCGCCCCTGCCCATCAATGATTAAGGCAAATAGGACAGCTGACCCTAAGGTAATAAGAGTCGGAGAACTGTCCCTGTCCCCAACAAGCTTCAACACTCAGGAGAGCAAGCCCTGATCCTTGACTGGGCAGAGCAATAATGCCAGCTCTGTTGGTGCAGGTATGGGTGAACCAGCCCTGAAGTGGTGAGCGTGGGAGAGCTGTCCCCATTACTCATCTGTTTTGTGGCGGCATGGGCAGGGGAGAGTTGCCCCCCCCCATGAACGCCTGAGGCAGGTAGGAGAATTGGCCCAAGAGGTTCATAAGAGCAGGAAAGCTGCCCTGCCCCCCACCAACTGTAAAACTTGGGAGATCAGGCCCTGTACCTCACCTGTGTAACACAGTAGAGCCAACCCTGTTGACATAGGTGTGGGTGACCCAGCGTCAAAGTCGTAAGCATGGGAGAGCAGTCCCCACTACTCATCTGTCATGCATTGGTGTGGGTGGGGGAGAGATGCCCCCCATTGCCCTTTGCCCCTTACCGTCTGCAACAGACAAGAAAGCTGACCCACCCCCTTTACCAGATGCAGTTTCAGGAAAGTGGCCGTGCCCCTCACCTAGATAGCACCATTCCAGGGCAACACAATAGAGCTGGCTCTGATGGTATAGGTGTGGGAGAACCAACCCTAAGATGTAAAAGGAGAACTTTCTCTGCCCTTGCTCATCACTGCAACGTGTGAACTAGCCAGGGCAATGCTGGAGAGCTCACCTGTTGGTGAGAACAGGGCAGAACTGGTAGGTGGACCAACCCTGGCCGAGAACCAGGGTAATGACTTGGCCGCCCAAACATCTACCCTATCTGTAATCTACTGGAGCACCTTATGGAACCTGGCACACAGACCCAAACCTGCAGGATCTCCACAACACTGGACAGCAGCAGAATATCCAAGAAGAGTCCCACTGAGAGCCCAGCATAGATAGTGTAATAGAAACCAGAAGCCTCGAACCAGCCCAGTGACTCTTTGCTGTAAACACTTGCAAGGAAAGGTACATGGACAAAGGAGCTTACTACATGAGTCACTGTGTCACACTGCAGCTTCTATGACAAGATTTTTAATTCCCCCTTTCTTTTTTTCTGCCTTCTTTCTCTTAAATATTGCTTTATTTGGGGAGCAGATGCAGAGGCAGAGGGCCAATGTGAAGGGACGAGGAAATGAATGGGATCAAGATACATGTTGTAAAAGACACATAGAACAAATAAAAAGAAAGAAAAAACAATGTAAATATGCTCTCAATAAATGACTAAGTTCACAATAATCAGAAACTTCATAGAACCAATGTATTTATCCATAGACATAAGAATGTTTTTAAAAGGTGCAGTATATACATGCAATAGATGCTACTCAGATATTTGAACAAATAATGTGGGCAAAATAACTCTCAAAATAGTCAGAAATAGCTACGTAAAGCATACATACTTTGTGATGACATTTATATGAAATTCCAGAATAAAAAAAATGGTCCTGTTTACATTAACACCAAACAGAAATTAAAAAAAAAAACCTAAGCAGTCCAAGACACATACACTGAAAACTACAGCATGAGAATGAAAGCAGGTGAAGCAGAAACAAATCAATGGAATAACATCTGGGTTCACAGATTGGATGAGTGATTATTGTTCAAATGTGACCCACTCAGGCAAACCCTATCAAAATCCAAGTCGTGGCTTATTTATGCCCTTCACAAAAGTCAAGTAACTAGATTTAGTACGCAAATGTGAGACTCCAAACTATGAAACTATTAGAAGAAAACAGAGCGGGCTAGCTCCATGATCTTCCTTGGGCCATGTTCAAAATGGCCCCTCAAACACAAGCACGGCAATGGCGGACACACAGGTTTCCTTCGCACTCAAAACAAAACAATCAACAAAACACAAACACAACCTCCCAAACTGAAGGAAATATTTACAAACCATATGCGTGATAATGGGTTAAAGTCCCAAATACGAGAAATTCCTACAATTTAATACCAAAAGCTTTCAATAAATGAGAATTTAAATGACACTTCTTGAATGAAGGCGTATAGAGAGATGGTTAGTAAATACATATCAAAACTACAATGTGGTATCATATTGCCCCGCCTAGAATGGCAGTAATCAAAAAGGGAGAACAAAGCAAAGGTGGCAGAAAAAAAAAGAATGTCTGTGTACTGTCAAGGGTTTGAAAATTAGTATAGAAAACAGAATGCAAGCATCTCAAAAATGAAAAATATTGTCTTTTTAATCATTGACATTCTAATGAGTAAGACAATACCTCAGTACAAGTTTAATTTACACTTTCCTAGTGATCAATGACTAGGAGATGTTTATACTTTTTGATTACTTGAACATCTTTTCAGAAATATTTGTTTAGATTATTTGTCCAATTTTTAATCACATTGTTTCTTGAGTTCCTTATATATTCACAGAGGCATAATTCCTATTTTCACAATTTCCTTAAGTTCAATCATCTTCTTATTGTTTTAACTTGGAGCTGTGTGTTGTCATGCATTAAATATTTACAGAGAGTCTGTGTATTAAATCCACCAGATGGAATCTCCTTGAAAAGATTTATCTGCCTGGAGTGTAGATATTAGAGATGGACACCCTTGACTAATTAAGCTAATCCTAGAAAATCAATATGATGCCATCTAATTAAATTACAAATCTTACCTTTGGTTGGGCATGTCTGGGTGTGCAAGACATGTCTGAGTAAAGAATCCAAAAATAAACCACAAAGCATCAGGGCAGAAAATTTCCAATTAACGTAGCATACTATTTAATATTTTAAAAGTTCAAGGCCAACCCTTGAGACTTGGAAAATCAATGCCAACGTTTCAATTTTAACTGTCATTTTTAACATCTATAAATAAGGTGAAAGTGGATATTACTGTGTTTGTTCCTATTAACACAAATGATGTATAATAGAATTGAGCATACAGAAAAAATATCTAGTCTCTTCCCACTCTTGGGGTATATTAAGTTTAATATGTTTCCTCAGTTTAAAGAAACCCACAGGTTGAAAACCTGTGACCAAAATAAATTAGGTGATAGATGTAAGATGAATTGTTACGGTCTTATTAATCAAAAAAAAAAAAAAACCAAAACTGGAGCCAGATATTGGAGTGAAAGCTGAAAGATCAGAGAAACAGAACAAGCCATGACCAACCTCACCATGCCAACTCCTCAGCTGATCCTGTTTCCATGAATCCTCAGACTGAAAACATCTGAGTCCTCACCCCAGAGGGTCTCAGTTGAACTGCTGCTAAAAGCCTCTAGTTCCTGTTTTCTCATGCCTTATATAACTTTCTGTGTCCTGCCATATTATTTCCTGGGATTAAAGGTGTGTGTCCTTCCCAAGCAAAGACTTGAGATCTCAAGTGCTGAGATTAAAGGTGTGTGCCACCATGCCTGGTTCTGTTCCTAGTGTGGCCTTGAACTCACAGAGATCCAGATGGATCTCTCCCTCCCAAGTGATAGGATTATAGGCATGTGTGCCACCACTGTGTGGCCTCTATGTCTAATCTAGTGGTTGGCTCTGACCTCTGATCCCCAGATAAGTTTTATTTGTTAGAGTACAAATAAAATATCACCACAGATAGAACACTTAAATTTGGAACTAGAAAAGTTGAAATGCAACCTATAAACTCACTTTTGTGCTTCATCTCTTTGACATCGAGTCCACTATTAGTGAGTTGGGGCCTTCTGGACATTTACTCCATGATGTTTTTGTTGTCTTGGCACAATAGTTCTAAACTCTCCCCAAAAAGTGAATGGAATTTTGTTACTGTTTCTGTTGTGATGGTTATTCCTATATCTACCAGGTTAAAAATATCCCATATCCTTTAAAATGTACTGTATTTGAAAATAATTTGCTTATAGATTTGATTTTATTTGAGTAGTAATTTCAACACCACTTTATTTCATTCTTTATAAAACTACTCTTCTTAGCATTTAAAAATGATTACCTTTGTTCGAAGACTAACACGGTCATAAAGTACTAAAGTGTTCCTGTTCTGTGTGACTCACTAGAAGAAGAAATGAAGCCTGTTTTTAGTTTGTTATTAATTGTTATTAGGAGGCATGCATACATACATACGGGGGTCAGAGCACAGTTTTATGGAGTCATTTCTCTACTTCTACCTTTACATGAGGTCCAAGGATTGACCTCAGGTTGTCAAACTTGCGGACAAGGAATTTTTCCACAGAGGAATCTCTTCAGCTCTGCCCCAACTCCATGCTTTATTTTAATATTTTAATTGGCCTATATACTGGCAGTTTTCCTAATGGAATTTTTGAGCATACTCCATTTTGGTGGGTTTACATCCACCCTCCTCCTTTCCTCCTTTCCTCCCATCTTCTTCGCTGTGCCCCTTTGTGCCCAATATTCCTCTTCCACTTTAATATCCCACATGCCCTATTGTCTTCTACAACCCTCTGCTTAAAGACCCTTTTCATCTCATGGACCCCTTTCTAGTATCGTGGTGTTTACTAACATTAACCCCACCTAGATGCATGTATTTAACAGTTAGAAGCTGGGATCCATGTGAGAGAGAACATACAGTATATGTCTTTCTGACTTTGAGTTCCCTTGCTTCATGTAATGTTTTCTAGTTCTACTCATTTTTTTTGAAAATTTCATAATTCATTTTTCTTTATAGTCAAATAATATTTAACTTTATGATATACATTTCCATTATCCATTCATCTACTAGTAGAAATCCAAGCTTATTCCATTTCCTGTCTGTTTCGAATAGTGCATCAATGAGCATGGATATGCAAATGTCTCTGGGGTAGAATACAGAGTCCTTTGGGAATATAACCAAGAGTAATACAACTGAGCCATTTAGTACTTCTATTTTAAAAATAAAAACTTAACTAAGGCAGAATGTTGTAAAAAGTTCTAAACTGTCATGAATACCAGAAAGAAAGAAAAAAAAAACTGAGACCAACTGAGTTGAATGCCTATCTATAAAATATTTGCATTTTTAAATTTATTTTTATTAATCCCATGAGAATGTTTATAAAACATATTGTGATCATTCGCTACTCCTCTCTTTAGCTCCTCTCATATCCACCTGACTAGTAACCCCAACTTAATGTCTTCTGTAAAAAATAAAAACATGAACTCCAATTTGTGTTGCCTTTATTCCTAGGTGTGGGACCAGCCACTGAACCATGATATGCCAGCCAAGACATAGACCCTTAAACAAAAGTGACTCTCTTTCCCCAAGAAGCAATCCACTGTCCACAGCTCCTAAGTCAGGAGTGGGGCTCATGAACACCTTCTTACTCCTTGCTAGAATGTTCACTGGCTTGATCTTGTACAGATGTTGTGAAGGCAAACACAGCTGCTGGGAGCTCAAGAGCTCAGTAGTCCTGCCATGTCCAGAAGACACTGTTTCGCTCTGGTCCTCCAACCTCTGGTTCTTATAATCCTTCTTTCCCCTCTTCCATATACAGGAAGTTTTTTAAGGATACCGTAGGAATGCCTGACCCAGGCTGTGTTATCAAAGCTAAATAATTTTATTTGGTGTTCTGAAGTTCTAAATAAATTACCTATTCTATCCAAGAGTTATTTCCTTACTAAGAAAAGAGTTCTCATCTCTTCTCACATTTAAATATTCATTAGTATAATAAAATTATGTAGAAAAGGTAGTGAACAAATTTATCTGTTCTATTTTTCATTTGTGTAAACAATTGGATCAAAATTATAAAGACTTATCTCATCAACATAAACTTACTTGATCTGTATAATCTCCAGATGTTGTTAGTTTAGTAACTAAAATTTTTATTAGATTTATTTGTTTTAGTGTGGTGGGGGATACCACAACATGCATGTGGAGTTCTCCTTCTCCTGTGTGGATTCCCAGTGACTGAACTCAGATTGTTAGGCTTGTTGGCAATTATCTTTACCTACTGAACCATCTCATCAGCCCTGGTTTGGCAATTTAAAGATAGCCTCAAATTTTTTGCCATCCCTCTCAGTGAGAGATGGAGTCTCATATATCTTCCAATCAATTCAAACTAGGGATTTGCTTGTATAAGTATAACAGTACAAGAAATTAAGATGTTATGGGATTTCTGGATTATAAGATCCTTTTTATCTTCTTCTTGGGCTATGAACACTCTAGGGGAAGCAGCTGCCATTAAGAAGTCTATAAACTTATCTAATAGGATTTCTGATTTTATGTTCTTATGGGCTGTGTGTGTGTGTGTGTGTGTGTGTGTGTGTGT
>CABHPH010128463.1:11746-31132 GCA_902168325.1 Peromyscus nudipes
TGTGTGTGTGTGTGTGTGTGTGTGTGTGTGTGTTTGGTTTGTCTGTTTTCTTTATTTTATTCTGATTTGTTTGTTGGTTAGACTGTTAGTTTTCCAAAATGAAAGATAGAAAAGGTATGGAGTTCAATGGGTGGGGATGTAGGGACAATATCTGAGCATATGAAGGGAAAGTGTATGGGGAACATTTTTTCAATTTAAAAAAAAAGGTCCATGTACCTTGAGACAGGCTGAATATGAGGAAACCCAATCTAGTCTCTTGAGGAAGATAAGTAGAAAATGATCCTGCTGTCCCCAACCAGACCAGCACAAGCTTCCTCGGGTATACCAAGAAGAGATCATATGGAGAAGAACATAGAAACCCAGGCAACAGTAAGACTCAAGGGACAAAGCGGCTGACCTCAAACAAGTGTTCCCAGATGTCTCCAATCATCCCAGGCACTCCATCCAAAAGTCCATTCACTGTGGAACATAGACAGCACATCTGTGCTAACTCTTGTACAAATCTCTCACCTAAAAAAAATAGAAGCATGATAAAATAGACCACCAAATTTGGAAACAGTAAATATCCTCTTTGAGTTTAAATGGTAGTCACGTCCTAGTGTTTATTCAGAAGTTTACAGTAGCATACACAGTGTTTGCCAGTTCCTGCATACACGAACTTTGTGTGTGAGCAAAACAGTATTGCAATGATATGTACGGGAATATCTACCCATCTGTTTTACAGGTATCTGAGATGTTACTATTGGGCAGTTCGAACTTTAATTACTATTGGGGGCCTTCCAGAGCCACAGACTTCTTTTGAAATTGTTTTTCAACTCCTGAATTTTTTTTCCGGAGTTTTTGTGTTCTCCAGCTTAATTGGTCAGGTAAGCAGACAGTGAATTCCTGGGTACAAAATATGTTCACTTTTAAGAGGCTAATAAATATTTATAAATTTTATGGCAGAAATATTGAAATCTGTGGTTTTTTCTCCTCCCTTTGCTTCCTTCTTTCACTGCCTTTCACAGATTTAATGGTGTGAAATAGAATGTGTTTAGACCAACATTACAACACTGACTATTTTTTTGAGACAGTCTTGATATGTAGTCTAGGCTAGCCTCAAACTCACGGTCCTCTTTCCTCTCATTGAAGAGTGAATTCACATTCTAAGTGCTGGAATTACATACCCCATGCCACCATACCCAGATGTTTTTTTTTTTCTTTTTTGCCATTAAATCTTCCAGAAGACCTGATGGCCAAGTCTGTTAGGATATAAACCCTTTGAATTTACAGTAAAAACATTATAATTCATAATACATTAGCAGAATCTAGAATCTGAGCCAGGTGTTTCATGGAGCATATATTGTTGCATAGCAAGTTGCAAAGTGCACAATGCAAAGTGGGCCTGTGTGATGTGTCAGAACCAAGGCTGCAGTGAGCTCATGAAGCACAACATGGGCAAGTCCTACCAGAGACACCTCAAACTCTTTACATGTTTTATTTGAATTAATTTTTGGTCATTGTGAATTCAGAGACCTTTTATTGTTTCCATTTTTACAGCCCCCACATTCAGTTGTGCAACTCCACATAAGGTTACAATGCATGATTTAAGAAACTGAGTACTACATCACAAAGTCAATAAACCCACTAGAGAAACTATTGATTCTTAACACACTCACAGCTGTATGGATAAAATTCATTCTGTAACAATAAAAACTATTTACCATGATATTTGATACTGCTCAAAAATTGTCAGAACTCAAATAATGCATCCATTGATGTTAAGTGTCTGCTAAACATGGAAGATGACAGAGAAGTTTAGAAGTCCTCACTATTCAGAAAAGGGAAGCCTCTCAGGTTACATGGAACAGATGCAGATGAGGTATTTTCAAGAGCCAGGTAATGTTCAGTTATCATCAATAGGTAGTTCAGTTAATCAGAATCAGTTATGAAAAGATGTCAGTGGCAAAACCTGAAATGTGTTTGAGATCCAAATGGCAATGATGGGACAAATGACCTTTGGAAGTAAGAAAAAGTGCAAGAATAAAATATTTTATGGATTCTGAATGCTAAATTTGAATTTTACCTTGACAGCAATGGGGAGCACTCTAGGGAGAGTACTGAACATGGAGATTCAAGGTTATTTATAATATGAACCCAAAGGACCAGAGTTTTTAAATATGTATTTTATTGTTACTTAGGTGTGGTAAGTCTAGCAGATCAAGGACAGTTGCTATTGAAAGGATTAATTTGTTATTTATGCTCACGGTTCTTGAAAGAAGGGAGCATGCCACACCACGAAAATAAGGATGCTGAACAATATAAGTAATTACTGGGTGTGGGGAGTTCTACAGCTGAGTAAACATTAGGGTTAGCTAATTTGAATAATTTCATCAGGTTTTGAGATGTCGGTCTATTGATCTGGTGTCTAGTCCTGTCATGTACAACAGGTAGTGTCTTAAATGGGGGAGACTACATGAGGGCTATATAAAAAATAAGAATTATAGATTAGCTAATTTGAGTTCTGAAAAGCACTCTCAGGAGAAATGGTCATTATCTCTCAGAAAGCCAGGAGGAGCAAGCAAGGACTTAGGTCAGCAAGCCTCCAAATACAAACACATAAAAATACAGAAAATACATAGACAGTTAATGTCAATGCACAGGAGCATGTCAACTTCAGACATCTTAATGGACTATATAGAAAAGTTGGAAAGACATTTCCTTTGGGAAAAAAATATTGGAATATTTGGAATACTGAAATTTTGGAACATCAAGAGGTTAAAAATTGTAATGGGGAAATTCACTAATGGTTGAAATATGAAGCTAGTTAGAGAAATTTTCAATTTAAATTTAAATGGACTGAAACGACAAAAAATATAATTTGTCATAATATATCATAAAATCAATGTGGGGTACATTCACTATTTTCTCATTTTTACAGATGAGGAGACTCCAGATTAAAGAGATTAAGAGGTTGAGCAGGGTGTAGTGTCATATATCTTTAATCCCAGCACATGGGAGGCTGAGCCAGGAAGATCTCTGTGAGTTCAAGGCCAGCCTTGTGTACATAGTGAGTTCCTGGACAGCCAGAGCTACATAGTGAGACCCTATCTCAAAAAGGAGAGAGAGATTAAGAGGCACGGCAATTCATACTGTCTTAAAATAGAACAATATGTGAAAATGGACAGTCAAAGTAAAATCTAACACATACTGAGCCCTTGGTGTGTGCAAAGCAATTTTCAAAAGACTAGGAAATGATGTCTCTGTCCTGTAATGTCAGCACTTGGGAAGCAGAAGCAAGAGGAGGGGGAAGTTCAAAGCCACCCAGTCTACACAGCAAATTGCAGCTCAGCCGGGACTGCATTGCTAGTATTTGTCTCAAAACTCAAAAGAGAGAGAAAAGAGGAAAGGATGCCTGCCAGCGGAGGGCAAGTCCCTCATCCCTGGATGCTTCCCCTGGACAGCCACAGCCACAGCACTTGAGAAAGTCTGGACTCAGACTCTACTTTAGACCAACTGAACCACAACATGCATCTCAAAAGATCTTGTGGTGATTCCTATGCATGTGAGAATCTAATAAGTGTAGTGCACCTGCCTTTCAAATTGGATTGAAGATCTAACCAGAGAAAGAAACACCTAGAACTGGTGCTGAAGTACACCAGAAATTAAAGCTGGAGATAAAGACTAGTGCCTTAAGCTCTCCGAGGGAATAAAAGATGCTAGGAAGGAAAGAGATAGAAACAAAAGTAAGAGAACCGGAAACAAAATCTCCATGTATTCAAAATCCACGCGTATGGTCAATTGTGACTATGCCTCAAAATTAGCCACCATCCTTCACTCCTAAATTCTACTCTCTAGTACAACTCACAAGCCCTGCATTGTCTAACTCTCCAACCATGATATGCTTCTCTAGACTGGAACTCATATGGAATACATACTGTCCTCAGTGCCTACATCAGTGAGACCCAACACTGCTGAAGGGTAGTACATAAGACGTTCAGATGAATACGCTACAAATCCTTGGGCCCTCAAGTTCATTTTAAAATACCATTTTAAGATTGTCCTTGATTACAGATAACACTCTTGTTGAATCTCTCAACCTCTAATATATCATGTCTGACAGCCTTAGAGAACTGGATAATGCTGTTCATGGCATATGAACATGGAAAGAGAAGATCTAGGAATTGAGGCTGTAGAAGATTATTTGGAGAGTCATTGAAGAATAAGAGTTTCTGAAAAAATGGATATAAAAGGACTATCTGTAGAACTCTTAGCAAATACTTTTAAGAAGAAGTAGATTCTATTACCTCTAAAACTGTAAATTGAGGAAGAAATCACAATGAAGGGTATTTGAGCTATACTTTAAAAAAATTTTAAAAAAAAGCTGGAATTTTTTCCATAAGCAGAAAAGGCTCCACAGCTACTAGAATGAATGAGCAAAGTATTAGTGTGAAAGTGAGGCCTGGCTTTCCTCCTATAATAAACCCACAGTCAAAGCAAATTTATAAGCACTTGCTTCTCTCTATGTGAGAGGAAGAGCCAAGCAATATATCTTTTTTGTGCTGAGACCTTAAAGATCAGCTTTTAACCTAGAGTGGGTTTTTATGGCTGGGTTATAAACATCCGAGAACTGAACCTGACAGTTCCTTAAGGATTGTCACAGCAGCAGACAACGCTTCAGTAATTTCAGCACATTTCAACTTCTGCTGAATACTGTGCCGTGAGCATGATAAGATTTGATTTTATCTGTCTAAACAACACAAAAGGAAGAACGGAGTCTGAAATTGCATGATGAGTTGAGCCTATAGAGCGAGCCACACTAGCTGATCTGTGAAGGGTACTTTCGTAGAGAGACTCGTCAAAATCGACTAGCCATTCTGCAGGATAATTGCTCAACTCTCATTACACTTCCCTTGCATCTGTGCAGGGATTATAATTGCTTTAAAATGTCAGTTATCATCTTCATGGTAATATATAAGTATGTGAAGATTATGTGCATTCACCTGCATTATGAGACCAAAGCCTCACAAAAATCTCATACGATTGGTATAATGGGCCTTATTATTGTCAGGGAGATAATCTTATTTCCAACATTTTATTAGGACATGATGTCAATGTGTTAAAGTCAGACAATCAGAGTAATAGACGGGATGTTGTATAAGGACAAGCAATTCAGATGAAATTTCTCTCTTGGGTGTGAATGACCATGTTTATGGTTTTAGATGCGTGATGTAATTGGAGCAGCAACAGCCAATCAGAACAACTTCCACATCTGCATGGACCATATCATTGCCTACATGAACAAATACTCGATTCCTCAGAGTGTGCAATATCGAGTTCGGACTTGGCTGGAATATACATGGAACTCTCAGAGAATACTAGGTGAGCATAACAAATGATGGCTTACATTACTGTAAACCTTATCACAAAATAAAAATTATGTGAGGTAAAAAAAGGAGATCTTTGGATTTGAATAACAGGTTGAAAAACAAATGATCTCTCAGGCATTAATTTAATATGAATGATTTTTTTCTTAAATGTAGATGCATATTCCAAGGCAAATTTTGGAAGAGAAAGGTTAAATTTTACTCGGTGCCTACCAGATGCTAGGAATTACACAGTTTGCCTCATATCACACACATACACACAAATTGGGGAAATTGGGTGTCATTGACCCCTTTTCAGAGCCAAGGAAATAGCAGAGCCCCTAAGTGCAAAAATTGGTCAAGGACTCATAACTGGAACTGAGCCCCGAATCTGTTCTCCAAGCTCACGTTCTGTCTGTGACAGCTCCTCTCGCTGGGAGCACAGTGTGCAGAAAAAGCACAAGCTTTCAGGCCATTTTCATTGCACAGCGTGGTTTTCAGTCAGTCCTAAGAGACCATTACTTATCAACGTTGTCTGCTCTGCAACTGCAGCACTGAAGCTCAAAAAATTAATTTTTACTAAAGCATTTAAAGTAAGTTATGGGCTAGCTGACAGTAAATTCAGTTTTCAGTTTCTTCTTTAAAAATAAGAATTAATATCACTGAGAAGTCAACAAAAAGCTACTTCCTTTAGTGAAAATATCAGATTCTCAAGTCACATTTTTTCCTAAGAGAAGAAAGTGTATATTGGTTCTGGCTGTAGAATTTTCCTCTACCAGTATGCCACTGGTAAGAAACTACAGTCTCCCAGAATTATCAGAGCACCATGTCCCTTCTCTTTAGTGTCCACAGATACTCATGAGAACAATTCTAGCAGGAAAGAAACTGCAAAGAGAGGCTTCTGGTCACAGCTATAGACACAGACTCAACTCTAGCTTAGTGAGTAACTAGAGACAAATAGCCCTCCGAAATAAGAAATGGTGCTTCAAAAACTAGTTAATTTTAGTTTATGTGTATGTGTGAGGACCTGAATATATTTATGTGCTCTGCATGCATGCCTTATGCCTGAAGAAGCCAGAAAATGACTTTGAATTCCCTGCAACTAGAGTTACAGCTAGTTGTGAGCTACCAAAAGGATACTGAGAACTGAATCAAGGTTCTCTGCAAGAGCACCAAGTGCTCTTTACCACTGAGTCATCTCTCTAGCCTGCAAGCTATGTTTTTATATGAGAGAGGGCATGGAATCCCAGTAGAGAGGCAAGTGAATCTCTATGAATTGAAGACTAGCTGCTGTACATTGCAAGTTCCAGGCTAGCCAGGGCTATATAGTGAGACTGTCTCAAAGAAAGCAAATACATTATTTTTAGAAAAGAAAACATACAAGATAATGCACCCTCAAGAACACTGAGCATACTTGATATTAAGAATGGGTGTGGTTGGAAGTTTTCCTGTGTCCTGCCCGGCCAGCAGTCAGATCAAATCTCTCCCACTCACATCCCCCAAGTAAATGCACAGAGGCTTATATTAATTTTAACTGGTTGGCCATTAGCTCAGGGTTATTACTGACTAGCTCTTACACTTAAATTAATCCATAAGTCTTATCTATGTTTAGCCACGTGGCTTGGCATCTTTTCTCTGTTCATCTTGCTGTGTCTGGCTGGTGACTCCTTACTCAGCTCTTCTGCTTCCCAGAATTCTCCTTGTCTGCTTATCCCACCTATACTTCCTGCCTGGCTACTGGCCAATCAGCATTTTATTTATCAACCAATCGGAGCAATACACATTCACAGCATGCAGAACGACATCCCACAGCAAATGGAACCTTTTTTTTTTTAATTAAAAATCCTGTCAGTCTGCAGATCCATCACTTAATTCACATGTAGGAAAAATTCCATAATGAGTTCAGTTTCATTATTGGGTTAAAAAGCAACTAAATAACAATAATTTAAATTTACTTGCTAGCACATTTCCTCATTAGATTATATTCCCAGTTGAGATTCCTATTAATTTGTTCAATGCAGCAAGTCATTTACAGTCTCTCTGAGTTTAAATTATTTTGAGGTTTTTTTTCTATTTGATAAGTAGAAATGAACATCTGGCCATAGGATTGTTATAAAAGTCAAGAAAGATAATGGACAAGACAGACCTCCATATGCCTTCAATCACCACCTACCCATCATTGCCATTTGTCATCCTTAGGCTGATGGGACTGGCAGAAACAAGAACTAGATCCTTTTTCCACCTCAGCCTGTTCACTAACCTTTGCCCCACGATCACTAAATTTAATATCTTAAGCCAGGTGGTGGTGGCACACACCTTTAATCCCAGCACTTGGAAGGCAGAGCCAGGTGGATCTCTGTGAGTTCGAGGCCAGCCTGGGCTACAGAGTGAGTTCCAGTAAAGGCTCCAAAGCTACATAAAGAAACCCTATCTCAAAAAAAATTAATAATTTAAATTCTCAAAAATAATGTTCTGGAATATTCAGTATACCATTTGTAGTTAACATACTTCATTGTTCTCAGGCTGGAGAGATGGCTCAATGGTTCAGAGCACTGGCTGCTCTTCAAGAGGTCCAGAGTTCAGTCCCCAAAAACCACATGGTGGCTCAGAACTGATGCCCTCTTCTGGCATACAGATAGAGCAGTCATACATAACATAAATAAATAAATCTTTATACTTCAATGCTCTCATGAGCAAAATAACACCATTGTGATGTATGAAAGGCTGGGTACGGTGGAATTGCCTGTGATTCCAGTACATGGGAGGACAAAGTAGGAAGTTTGCTGTGAGTTCAAGGCCAACCTGAGCTATACTGAGAGATCTTGTCTCTCAAAACAAGGAAGGGACACATCTGAAACTCCAATGCAATGAAGACGAAGGAGGAGGATCACTAAAGCCCATTGGCTAACCAACCTAGACAGTAAATTCCAAGGTCAATGAAAGCCCATATCTGAAAAATGAGAGTGGGGAGTAATCAAGGTAGACACCAATGTCCAACTCTAACCTCTACACAAGCACACATGGCACATGCACACACATAAATTAAACACACACATGTAGATCTAATATTCATAATACAGACACTGAAATTAAGACATGTTTATTTACAAAACATTTGCATTGTTGTCTACGTTTTCAATATTTTTTCTTTTTATTCTTTGGTGAATTGTTTTACTAATTATTCTACTTTGGGATTGGTGTATTTATTTTTACAAAGATGAGTCCAATTTGCTTGAGAACCTACCAACAGCAATGCAGTTATCTCTCGCCATTGACACAAACTTCAGTATCATCAACCAAGTAGAGTTATTCAAGGCAAGTACTTTTATAATTAATGGAAATATAAAATGTCAATTTCTTCATAAAAAATTTAAGTTCTTACTTCATATGGAATTCATGTTTTTTTCTTATTTTTTTATTAATTTATTTGTTTTGTGTGTACATGTGGGAGATTTGGGGAACACACATGTGCCAAGATGTGCATGTGGTGATCACAGGGAAATTTCCAAGGGTCAGTGGGCCTCAGAAGTCATACTGAGGTGAACAGACTTGGCAGCAGGTGGCTTTACCTGCTGAGCCATCTCACTGTTCCTGCCTTATGTTTTAACAAAGTCAAAATAACCTGGACAATTTACAAGAATCAAAAAGATTATGAGTCCCCACTCAACAGACAACTTGCTCTTTAGAAGCCTCTCTGTTCTAATTAGTGTCAAGGAAGAGGAGTTCTTCAGACAAGTTCTTCAGACTCTTCTTGCATAAATTTAAATTTAATTAAACACCACTGTTCTGTCTTTGTTAACACATGCACCACCTTCCATTTATGAATGTACCTTGGCAATGTATGATGAATCAAGCTCCTAGATCAGTTCTACATTGATCTACTCATGTAACTATTACTAATGCTTTAGACTTAGCTTTTTTTTCTTTAAGGAAAAGTCTTGCAATATAGCACTAGTCAGCCTAGAATTTGCAATAATAAAAAATAAACCAATTTTAGTATGGTTGGAATAATGGTGTCATCACCAAACTTCATGCTGAAATTCAATTCCTATATTAAGAGGTATGGCCTTGGGCTAGTGACTGAGTCATAAAAATTCTATCTTCTTGCTCTATGTCTTTTTCTAGAGAGGCATGAATGTTTACTCACTCCAGACAGGGCAATGATGACAGACAAAATAATTCTGCCCAAGTATAGCTTAGCAAACAAGTGAGTTTGTAGATTTGCTTACAGAAGCATAGGTAAGGAGTTACCTGCAGAAGCATAGGTAGCTCAAAGGCATGACAGGAAAGTCCACCCCAGCCCAGCATCAATGATAACTCACAAAAGCTGAATCTCTGAAGTTCCCTGCTCAACTTCCAAGAAGCTCCTCTTCCCTAGCAACTGCTTACTGCTTACGCAACCTTACAGACGGGCCTTTCTGAGCTTCCTGGGTCTTACAAGCTCTGTGAGCCTTATAAGTTTCATTACCTTCTTATGAGTATCCTCCTCTCTCAAGGAGGGACTGTTGGAATTTGGAGGAAATAACTATATGTCTCTTGAATATGAAAGCACAAACAGACTAAGATCTGTTAGTTTGGAGTGACAAATCCTGCATGAAAATGTCATGTAAACAATTTGATTTCCTAATCTTGCACTCCTGGGAGAAATTCATATTAGAACAATAATTTAGACCTATACATATATTGATGTCTTTTAAGCATGGTATCAGTGTGAACACCGAATTCCAGCAAAGATGAAAAATAAAATGTAAGCCATGCAGAAGCATGTAGCTAGAACTTTCTCTGGTCCTGCCTTGCCTAGCAGTCTGAATGAATCTCTCCCATCCTCAGTCCCACAGTTGCTTATAAAATAATCACTCAGAGGCTTATATTAATTACAAGCTCTATGGGCTATGACTCAAGCTTCTTGCTAGGTAGCTCTTTCATCTTAAATTAACCCATTCCTATAAATCTATATGTTGCCATGTGGCCATGGCGTTACCTGTCTCCTAACATCTTGTTGCTCCTTCAGTGGCAGACCTGAGTCTCCTGCTTATCTCTTTCCTGTATCTCTCCTTGGATTTCCTGCCTGCCTCTAAGCTGCCTTGCTGTAGGCCAAAGTAGCTTATTTATTAATCAGTGGAAACAACATGTATTTATAGCATGCAGAAAGACACCCCACAACAGAAGCACATGCCTTGAAATACATAATTACTGTCATTGGCCAAAAAATAAAAGAACAGAAGCTGTGTGAGGAGACTGCTGGGCAGAGTTTCTTCAAAGCTCGGGCCAAGCACTGACTGACTCTGTATCCTACTAGAAGCAGGCCAGTATCCAAGGACTCCTGATTGCAGTCAGATCTAGATTTCCATCAGGACTGTGATAAAGTTATAAAAGGTATGATAATATTCAAGTTGCCAGATGACCCAAAACAGAAAAGAATAATCTTAATTGTGCTGACCGCAAATTATAACATTTTTAATTAAGCATTTTTAAACAACGAATAAAGCCAAAATTAATAGCACCAAGTAGGAAAGTAAAATTTAGAACTTACAAATCAAATTAAATATTCCAAATGTTAAAAAAGAACACTAGTTCTTTAAGAATTCTTTTTATGGGAGGCAGAGGCAGGTGGATCTCTGTGAGTTTGAGGCTAGCTTGGTCTACAGAGCAAATTCCAAGACAGGTTTCAAAGCTACACAGAGAAACTCGGTCTCAAAAAAAAAAAATTCTTTTTAGACCTAGGAAGTTTACTGACTTCAGACTCTGTGAATCACAGAGTTATAGATGAGAATGTCCTAACTTTTTACCTATATAGGTTTTATGGATTATTTAAACTACATGAAGTCTAACATATCAGGTCATGAATAATAAGTTTTAAGAGTGACACGAATTTGAATATTTTTCAGCTAACTGTGAGAGTAGGGATTGAGGTGAAGGCCAACTGACAAGACAGAAATCTGATCAACAATTGCTTCTCAAAGGTAGTTAGGAATGGCGATATCTAACAGGAATGTGTCTATAGTACACAGCACAGTTTCTGACAGAGCACAGTGGTGAGTCCTCTCTCCCATAGTATTTAAGCAGTTAACAATTTCTCTAGGGAGGAAGGCAACTTAGAGTTGATATAGTTGACTCTATGCAACAACTCACTTAGTGCTCCCCTAAGTAGCACAATTAAATTCTGGACAAGAGTGGAGTTGTTGTTGTTGTTGTTGTTGTTGTTGTTGTTGTTGTTGTTGTTGTTATTGTTGGGCTAGCCTCCCACTATATAACCCTTTTGGTCTAGAACTCAATATATAAACTAGGTTGGCCATAAACTCACAGAGATCTGTGGGATTGTTTCTTTTGATCTGTAATTCTAGGACAAATAGAAATAGACTACAGTGTTGTGTAGCAATTTCCTCCAAAATAAACCATGTCATCTTAAAGGGAAGATCATTAAGACCTAGGATGTTCTAAATAGAGATGATACATTGCATCCTTCGGGGTAACTGTTTAAGGCCCAGGATGTCCTAAACAGAGGTTTCTTAATACTCACAAAGTAAAAAACTGTAAAGCTTCAATAATTCCTTTAAATTGACAAGATATTCTAGTCCCCTCAAGTTCCTCAAGCTGATGTAGGCATTAAGGACTGCTAAACTGTGCAGCTTTGAAGAAACTCAGACAAGCTGAACTGCCTAGACAGAGACCCACCAATCTGCTTGGAAGAACACTCTCCAACCTCTCTAGATGCCTGCAGGTTGTGAAGTTTGCTCCAGGTTTCCAGATTTCATGAGCTGTCGCTCATGCTGGGGTGGGCTTTAGGAATGCAGCTGTCTCTGAGTCATTCTTGCTCCTGTAAGTAACTCACCCACATTCCTGTAAGTAACCCCAATAAAACTCATTGATTCACCAACTTTGACTTTGGTGGTATATGAACTGTGTTCTGTCATTGATTCCCTTCTGGGATGAATTCATACCTCCCTAGAAAGACCCAGAAAAATTCACACAATAGTAATTAATGCAAAAGAATGATAAGTTGTTATAAGGCAACATTACAGAGAGGTCCTTCATAATCCTTCAATTCCAATAATACTGCCACCCTACACATTGATTTTACCAAATCTTTGTATGCTCCTCAAATACTCAGATATATTTGGAATGAGGTTATCAAAGGTAAGAATGAAGCCATTACTTACCCTGAATCTTAATGTAGATATATGTGTCCCCACAAAAATACAAATATCTGCTATTTACTCAGCACCTACCATGTGGCACAGTGTAGTGACTTCTTCATTATTTCTCTCAAGAACTCTCTAGTTGTGGGCTGAATCATACTTCCTGGTTTCAAAAGCTGAAGATGTAATCCCTTAACCTGAGCAAATAATCACACTTAGAGATAAGGCCTTTAAAGGGTTGATTAACCTAAAAGGGGGTCTATAATCCAGTGTGACTGCTTGTCTTAACAAGAAACAGAAGTTTGGAGTATACAGAAAGACACAGGGGAGGAGTGAGCAGGATGAGATCTGAGAACTCAGTGGAAAGACAGCCACCTACAAAACAGGAAGAGAGGGAACAAAAGATACAAGCATGTAGACCCCATGACCATGAGCTTCTAGCATACAGAACTCTCAGAACAAGATTTTTTCTTCTTTAAATCACAAAATCTGTCATATGTTGTTATGCTAACTATAGAAAACTAATGCACTCTTTTTAATTGAAAATAGGTTTCTCTCTACTACATTATTTCCTGATTATAGTTTTCCCTCTTTCTACTCTTCCCAATTCCTCCGCATCTCCCTTCCTCTCCAGATCCACTCCCTTTCTGTGTCTCATTAGAAAAGATCAGGCTTCTAAGAGATAACAACCAAACATGGCAAAATAAAATACTATAAGGTGAGTCAAAAAAAATTCATATCAAAGTTGGACACAGCAACTCAACAGGAGGAAAAGAGTCTCAAGAGCAGGCAATAGAGTCAGAGACCCACTCATTCTCAAAGTCAGGAATCTCATTGAAAAAAAAAAGCTAATAGCATTAGTATGCACACAGAGGAATTGATGTGGATCCATGTAGGCCCTGTACTTGCTGCTTCAGTCTCTGTGAGCTCATATGTGCTTTACTTAGTTGATTCAGAGGGCTGTATTCTCCTGGTGTCCTCCATTACCCCTGACTCTTACAATCTTTCTGCCTCTTCTAACTCAGGATAACCTGAGCTCAGAAGGGAGGAGTCCATTCAGACTCTCTCTCCATATAATATCCAGCTGTGGGTCTTGACATCTGTTCCCTTCTCCTGCTGGAGGAAGCCTCTCTGATGATGACTGGATAAAGCACTGTTCTATAAGTAAGGCAGAATATCATTAGGAATCATTTTATTGATCTTTTTAGACCAGGCAGGTTTGGTTTTACCCTAGGTCTCTGGAGTATCTAGTCTCTGGTTCCTGGTTACCTAAGCAGTGCTAGGTATCAGTTCCTTCTTGTGGAATGGGCCTTAAGTCAAATCAGACATTGGTAAGCTACTCCCACAAGTTCTGTGCCTCAAGTGCCCTACCATATTTTGGAGGCAGGATAGATTGTAAGTCATAGGTTTTGTGGCTGGGTTGGTGTGCACATTTCTCTTTCAGTAGCCTGTAGAATACCTTCCCATACCAAAGAGATTAGAACTTAGGGATGGAGGCTCCAGTTAGGCACCAGCTCAACTTCTCCATGTGTAGATGGATGTTTCCTTCCCACCAGTTCCCAAATAACCACTCAGAGGCTTAATATTAATTGCAAATGCTTGGTCAATAGCTCAGGCTTGTTACTAGCTAACTCTTATACTTAACTTAATCCATATTTCTTATCTATGCTTGGCCATGTGGCTCATGGCTTATTTCCACATTTTCTACATGTCTTGCTTCCTAGATGACTGGCTGGCATCTCTCCTGACTCCACCCTTCTTCATCTTAGTACCTCAGTTTGTCTCACCTATCTTTA
Organism: Peromyscus nudipes; assembly: GCA_902168325.1. Classification (NCBI taxonomy): domain Eukaryota; kingdom Metazoa; phylum Chordata; class Mammalia; order Rodentia; family Cricetidae; genus Peromyscus; species Peromyscus nudipes. Next base: position 26,027 of record CABHPH010128463.1, read on the forward strand.
TCCTGCCTTGCTATAGGCCAACCAGCTTCTTTATTAACCAATGAGAGTAATACATATTCACAGTGTACAGAAGGATTATTCCACAGCATTCATGTTCAATGAGTTGTGTGAATGTCACCCTTGGCAATGGGGCCAATTGTAAGTTTGTAGAGAGTAACCCTTTGTCTAAGGATCAGCCTGGGTTGTTTGTGAATTTTCATAAGACCTCCTTGGCCATCAACTCAATTGAATACAACTCAGTCCCTCTGCTGGAAGCTTTGCCTGACTACAAGAATGGCAGGTGACACTCTGTATCGCCCATTACTAGGAGTCCTCATAGGATCACCTTCATAGATTCCAGGAAGTTTCCACAGCCCTAGGTTTCCATAGCACCCCACAAGGGCCTCCCAATGCCACCCATCTCTGCCTGTACTCTCTCCCTCCATCTCATCTCTCCCACAGCCTGACCCCTCCCACTCCCATCCCAACACAATCCCTCCCATCTCCAGTCCATGCATAAAATCTATTCTATTTCCCCTTCCCAGGGATATCCATGAGTCCCCCTTATACCCCTCCTCTTTACCTAACCTCTCTGCATCTACAGACTGTAGCTTGGTTATCATTTAGTTAATGGCTAATATCCACTTGTAATTGAATACCTACCATATTTGTCTTTCTGTGTCTGGGTAACCTCACTCGGGATGATTTCTTCTATTTCTGTCTATTTGCCTGTGAATTTCACGATGTCATTTTTTAACAGCTGAGTAATACTTTATCATGTAAATGTCCCACATTTCATTCATTCATTCTTCTGTTAAGGACCATCTAGGTTATTTGAGTTTCTGACTATTATAAAATAAGCCACAGTGAACATGGTGAGCAAATGTTCCTATGGTAGAATAAAGCATCCTTTGGATATATGCCCAAGAGTGGCATACCTGGGTCTTGAAGTAAATCAATACCCAATTTTCTGAGGAACGTCCATATTGATTTTCATAGTGGTTGTACAAGTTTGCACTCCTACCAAAAAATGAAGGAGTGCTCCCCTTGCTCCAAATCCTCACCAGAATGAGCTGTCACTTGTGTTATTGATCTTTACCATTCTGATAGGTGTAAGATGGAATCTCCAAGCAGTTTTGATTTGTATTTCCCTGATGGACAAGAATATAGAACATTTCTTTAAGGCTTCTCAGCTGTTTGAAATTCCTCTATTGAGAATTCTCTGTTTAGATCTGTACCCCATTTTAAAATTACATTATTTGGGGTTTTTTTTGATATCTAGTTTCTTGAGTTCTTTATATATTTTGGATATTAGTCCTCTATCACGTGTGGAGTTGGTCAGAACCTTTTCCCATTCTGTAAGCTGTTGCTTTGTCTGATCGATAGTGTCCTTGCCTTATAGAAGATTTTCGGTTTCATGAGGTCCCACTTATTAACTATTGATCTTAGTGCCTGTGCCACTTGTGTTCTGTTCACAAAGTTGTCTCCTGTGCCAATGGGTAGAGGCTATTCTCACTTTTCTCCTATCAGGTTCAGTGTATCTGGTTTTATGTCAAATTCTCTGATCCAATTGAACTTGAGTTTTATGCAGGGTGATAAATATAAATCTATTTTCATTCTTTTACATGCAGACATTCAAGTGGACCAGTACCATTTGTTAAAGTGCTTTCTTTTTCCAGTGTGTATTTTTGGCTTCTTCATAAAAAATCAGGTGTCTGTAGGTGTGTGGATTTATTTCTGGGTCTTCAATTCAATCCTATGATCAATGTGTCTGTTTTTGTGCTAATACATGTAGTTCTTATTACTACAGCTCCATAATATATCTTGAAATCAAGTAGGTGATACCTCCAGAAGTTCAGGATTGTTTCAGCTATCTTGGGTTTTTTGCTTTTTCATATGAAGTTGAGAATTGTCCTTTCAAGGTCTATGAAGTTGTGTTGGGATTTTTATGAGGATTGTATTGAATCTGTAGATTGTTTTTTTGTAGGATGACCATTCTTACTCTGTTAGTCTTACCAATCCAAGAGCATGGGAGATCTTTCCATTTTCCCATATCTTCTTTAATTGCTTTTTCAAAGACTTCAAGGTTTTTATCATACACATCTTTTACTTTCTTTGTTAGAGTTACCTCAAATATTTTATATTATTTGAGGCTATTGTAAAAGGTATTTTCTCTGATTTCTTTCTTAGTATGTTTATCATTTGTATATGAGAGGGCTACTGATTTTTTTTAGTTACTCTTGTACCCAGCCACTTTGCTAAAACTATTTATCAGGTGTAGGTAAAATTTTTGATATCACTTATGTATACTACATCATCTGCAAATGATACTTTGACTTCTTCCTTTCCTATTTGTATCCCCTTGATCTCCTGCAGTTGTCTTATTGCTCATGCTAAAACTTCAAGTATGTATTGACTATATATGAAGAAAGTGGGCAACCTTGCCTTGTTCCTAATTTTAGTGGAATTGCTTTGAGATTCTCTCCATTTAATTTGATGTTGGCTATAGACTTGTTATAAACTGCCTTTATTATGTTTAGGTATGCCCCATGTATCCCTAATCTATCCAGGACTTCAATCATGAAGGAGTGTTGAATTTCATCAAAGGCCTTTTTGCATCTAATAAAATGATCATGCGGTTTTTTTTTTCTTTCACTTTGTTCATATAGTGGACTACATTGACAGATTTTCATATGTTGAACCATCCCTGCATTTCTGGGATGAAGCCTATTTGATCATAGTGATGATCTTTTTTTATGTGTTTTCAGATATGGTTTGCAAGTATCTTATTTTTACATCTATGTTCATAAGGGAAGTTAGTCTGTAATTTTCTTTCTTTGTTGAGTCTTTATGTAATTCAGGTATCAGGATAACTATGATCTCATGAAATGAATTGGGCAATATGTTCAAGCATTACCTGGCTGGTCCTTTAGGAACCTTGCCAGTAAGGAGGCAGTATGTTGGCCTGCTCAGGGTCCTGACAATATCATCCTACATAGCCCACTTGCATATCCTGCTTGTGCATGCACTAAGCTCCCTTTAAGAGGTGGGCCCCACCTACCTTTCTATCTATCTATCTATCTATCTATCTATCTATCTATCTATCTATCTATCATCTATCTATCTATCATCTATCTATCTATCTATCTATCTATCTCTATCTTTCTCTTTCCACAAGGCTGCTCTGTGCCCACTTTCTCTCTCCCTTCTTTCCCTTCCTTCCCCCAATAAAATCCTCTATGTGAGCATTGTCTGCGTGGTGTATCTTTCTCTCACCTGCCATAGGGCCCCTTGGCTCCAATGCATCAAGACTGCCACCCACCATTTTTAAAATACAACACAATGTTCTTTCTGTTTCTATTTTGTGGAATAATTTGAGAATAATTTGAGAAGTATTATTGGCATTAATTCTTTTTTGAAATTCTGGTAGATTTCTGCATCAACAGAAGTCATTGTCATTTTATTGGGGAATTGAGACCATTAATATTGAGAGATATCAATGATCAATGATTGTTGATTCCTGTTATTTTGAAATTGTTACTGCTACCGTGTGTGTGTGTGTGTGTGTGTGTGTGTGTGTGTGTGTGTGTGTGTGTGTTTCCCTTCTTTTGGTTTTTCTGGTGTAAAGTTACTTATTTCCTGTGTTTTTATGGGTGTATTTAATCTTCTGAGGTTGGAGTTTTCCTTCTAGTACTTTCTGTAGGGCTTTATTGGAGACAGACATGTTTTTAAATTCGACATTATCATGGAAAAATCTATCTTATTTTCTCCATCTATGGTGGTTCAAAGTTTTTCTGGGTATAGTAATCTGGGCTGGCTTCTATGGTCTCTTATTGTTTTTAGCACATCTGTCCAGCCCCTTCTGGCTTTTAGAGTTTCCATTGAGAAGTTGGGTGTAATTCTCAATGGATAGCTCTGCCTTTACATGTTACTTTGTCCTTTTTTCTTTTGGCTTTTAATATTCTTTCTTTGTTCTTCTGTATGTTTGTTGTTTTGACTATTATGTGGCAAAGGGACTTTCTTTTCTGGTTCAATATATTTGGTGTTCTATAAGCTTTTGTACCTTTATAGGCAAGCTTTTGTACCTTTACAGGCATCTCCTTCTTTAGGTTAGGAAATTTTTCTTCTACAATTTTGTTTAAAACATTTTCTGGGGGTTGGGGATTTAGCTCAGTGGTAGAGCGTTTGCCTAGCAAGCGCAAAGCCCTGGGTTCAATCCTCAGCTCTGAAAAAAAAACATTTTCTGAGCCTTTAAGGTAGGATTCTTCTCGTTCTCTTTCTACTATTCTTAGGTTTGGTCTTTTCATAGTGTCTCAGATTTCCTGGATAATTTATGTCAGCAGTTTTTTTGGTTTGGCATTTTCTTTGACTGATGTATCAATTTCTTGTATTGTAATTTCAGTACTGAGAGTCTCTATCCATCCCTTGTATTCTGTTGGTGAAGCTTGCTTCTGTAGTTCCTGTTCAAGTTTCTAAATTTTTTGCTTCCATAATTCCTTCAGTTTGTGTTTTCATTATTGCTTCTATTTCCATTTTCAGTCTTAGATAGTTTTATTTATTTCCTTTAACTACTTGTTTTTATTTTCTTGGCTTTCTTTAAGGTATTTATTCTTTTCCTCTGATGGTGTGTGTTTTCCTGGATTTCTTTAGGAGATTTGGTCATTTCCTCTTTAAGGACTCCTATCTTCTTCATATAGTTGGCTTTAAGGTCTTCTTCCTGTGCTTCTGCTGTGTTGGAATATTCAGTGACTGCTGTGGTAGGATAGCTGGGCTCTAGTGGAGACAGATTGCCTTGGCTGTTATTGTTTGTGTTCTTATGCTGGTGTCTAGGCATCTGGGTTGGGGATGATTATAGGTCTAGGTGCTGATTTCTGGATTTGACTTTGTTGGGTGTGTGTTTTGTGCCTTGGTTTTTGTTTCCTTTCTGGATTTGCAAAGAGTATGATGGGTGTATGTTACCTGTTTTACTGCCTTGCTGAGTTGGTGTGTTTAAAGGGAATGACTGCTGGAATCGGAGGCTAAGATTCAGCTAGGAGTCAGGGGAGGGAGGTTAAGAGGGGATAGTCTGTGGGATCCACAGGAAATATGGGCAGGGGGTGGGAGGTACAGCTGGTGATCTGTTACAAC
>CABHPH010128465.1:7251-19938 GCA_902168325.1 Peromyscus nudipes
TCTCTCTCTCTCTCTCTCTCTCTCTCTCTCTCTCTCGGAGCTGAGGACTGAACCCAGGGCCTTGTGCTTGCTAGGTAAGTGCTCTTCCACTGAGCTAAATCCCCAATCCCTACAAAAACTTGAATTTGCTTTTTCAAGAAAAAAAAATTATTGCAATAGCAATTCCTTACTCAGTAAAGCGTCTACCATTTTGATCAACTCCTGTCTTTTTTTTTGGTGTAAACTGATGACCTTCCTGAGGACTTGTGCCCAAACTTTGCTTTTCTTCTCTAAGTGGCGTGATTCTGGGATTGCGTGAGTTTGTGCAGCTTGGTGCTTTTTAGGAACACATCTGTGGCTTTATAGCCACACAGCTGTAATTTTATGGCTGCACCGACTGAACACGGCAACAGCATTCTCACCTGTCAGCACGTACAACGGACAAAGAAAACAACAAAGGAGATGATTGCAGAGTGCTTGGAAAGGAGAAAGGAGAACAAGTTGCAACTTAGGCCTGGGAATGCTGACTCTGGAGGCATCTGCGGGAGAGGACCGAGTGCGCTCCAGCAGCGGGCCCTGGGCCTCTGTCTGCTGCTGAGTAATGAGTTATAGATGTGTGAGGCCGACCTGCACCAGGCCAGGCAAGGAAGAATGGCTGCTGAGAAGGCTGATGATGTCCAGAGCTCAAAGTGGGTGGGAAGACGCATTAAGTTCCTCTCGGCGGTGGGGGGAGTCCTTATTGAATAGTCAGGGCTGTTAGCGGAGACCCCTGAAGGGTTGTGTTTTTAACAGGAGGCCCAGAATAGCCCAGAAGACAGACTCATCTGAACACACCATGACAGCCCAGAGCTGGTAGACGGAGGCTCCTCGCAAAGCGGTGCACGGCTGGAGAGACCAAGGTGGTCTGGCCTGGGCAGAAGGACAAGCGCAGATCACTGGAGTAGATTAGACACCAGACGCAGTTACAAGACAATCCCACAGAGAAGGACTAGCTTTTCAAAAAGTGAGCTAGATATTCAGATAAAAAGTAATTTAATAATTCTATATAAATTACCTGATTGCAGATCATAGCCTCCAATAAAAAAATCTATAAAGTATAAAATTCCTGGAATAGAACAAGAGAATAACTGTACAATCTGGAATAGAGAGAAATTTCTTAGATAAAACACGAAAAACATGGAGCATAAAAATTGGATGAATTGAACTTAAAACCCTTTGGTTTTTGAAAGGTGTCATCAAAAAATGAAAAGATGGGGGGATACAGCTCAGTGGTAGGGCAATTGAGTAGCGTACTCAAGGCTCTGGTTTGACTAAGTAAAAATATTTGTAATTTGTATATCTGATTACGAACTTAACTGCAAAATACATAGAGGATGTATCAATAAGAAGACAACTAGTTCGATTAGAAACTGGGTGAAATATTTATTATATGCATCATGGGATAATTTATTATGTACATCAAAGGGTAAGACATATGGCCAATAAGGGCATGAAATATGCTTGTTACTAATCACTTGGAAATCAAATTACAACTGTCACAAGCTGTCGAAGTGGTGATAATATCAAGAGTCTATAACTGTGTTGAGCAACTAGGCTGTTCATATCTTGCTGTGTGGAAATTAAAATGATACAGCTACTTTGCATCCAGGGCTGGCCTTGGACTTGCTGTGTAGCTGGGCTGGCCTCTGTTCCGGGCTTCTCCCGCCTCCAAGTGCTGAGATTATGGATGTATACCACATTGCCAGATTTTTTTTTAAAGTTAAACTGGATAGTCCAGAAATTGAGGGACAGTGGTGGTGCATGCCTATAAACCCAGCATTTGGGAGGCAGAGCCAGGCGAATCTCTGAGTTTGAGCCCAGCCTGGTCTACAGAGTGAGTTCCAGGACAGCCAGGGCTACACAGAGAAACCCTGTCTCAAAAAACAAAACAAAACAAAACAAACAAATAAAAAAGCAGAAATTCTACCTTTAGGTACTTACCTGGGAGAAATGAACATTGATACATAAAAATACTTATACAAAAGTGTATCTGTCAACTTTAATTATACCAGACAAAAATGGAAAATACTGCCCATGTTTATTGGCAATGTCTATTTGTAAACAAGAAATGTACAATGCTGTTCAGCATATGTATGAATGCTATTCAGCAATAATAAATAATAATAATTGATACAAGCAACAATATGGACAAGTCTTCAAAAATTTAATGTGAATAAAAAATCCAGACGGTAAATAGCAGTTATTCTGTAGGTCTATTGATTGACATTCGAAAAAAGACAAATTCACATATAAGAGTGGGTGAGGGTATGCTTAGGGCCTGGGGTTGTAGGCATCAACTGTAAAGAAGCACAGAGAATCTTCTTAGGGTGATGGAGATGCTATTTATCTTTATCTTGGCGACAGCAACACATTCATTAGAACTCATCCAGCCGTGAACTTGAATCGTATGTAACTTGTACCTCATTGGTTGATGTCTACAAGCTGCTAGGACTTGTTAACATCTGCTTAGAAAGCCACCAGACCTTGGGACCTCCTAGCCCATCTAGAACAGCCGGATTCTGTCCCTTCACACCTCAGCAGATCTGTAAACTTATTCTCTGGAAAGAGTTAAATTGAGTCTTTATTACAAGCGACAGTAAACCCTGCTGCAGACATAATGCCCGCTGAAAAGACAGGGAGAAGTGAAAGCCAGTAACGGAAGACTGAGTCCTCCAGTCCTCTTCCTTCCGTCGGCTTCCAGAACGCTGGAGCCAGGCAGACAGCGCCAGCAGCTCACCTTGGGTTGACATGTTGCCTCTCTGCACTGAGTGCCCAGTCAGCCTTTGATGACAACCCCTGAAATATGAAGCAGCCACTGGTCACTGGTCACCAGTCACCTGAGAAAGGCCACTCAGACTAAAACCAGAGCTTAGAGTACAGATCGGACGACAAACAATACACCCCACAGGACAAGCAAAGTACAAAACAAACAAAGCCAAAATCCAAATTAGACTGGAAGGAGGCAGCTGGATGGAATACTGGACAGAAAGTCCTCCTTCATTAATATTGTGAGAGAGGTGCAGGGCTACTTCATCTAGGAAGCAGGAAGTAGAGGCACAGACATTATATAGACCTAAGGATATACATTGTAAATAAAAGAGCTAAAAGTCACATGGGGACACAGACAGAAAGGTCCCTGGGCTCAGTCGCCAGCCATCCTAGCCTGCTTGGGAAGTCCCAGGCCAGTGAAAGACCCTGTCTCAGAAGAAAGGTGGATATCACCTGAAGAATGATACCCAAGGCTGTCCTCTGGCATGTGCATATGCACACGCACACGCGCATACTCACATGCACACGTACACACACACGCACACTCACACACACGCACACTCACACACACACGCACACTCACACACACGCACACTCACGCACACGCGCGCGCGCGCGCGCGCGCGCACACACACACACACAATTCTATTGAAATTTCTACTCCCTAAAAGCAACCACACTTGACTTTTACAAGCACACTACTGTGACTGCCTGGATGTTTTTACGTAGCTTCTGGGGATTGAACTCAAATCCTCCGGCTCGCAGGTCAAGTACTTTACAGCTGCACCATCTCCCCAGACAGCATTATAAGCTTTTACAGTTTGTCTCTAAAGCACATTTATACACACTTTGACAGAAATGTATAGCTATATATCTGTCTATTTATATCTGGGAAATTGTAAAAATGGTGGGTGAAGCGGAGAAGGGTGACTTTCTCCTTCACTGTCCTGCTGGGATACTAAACTGACATAAAGGGTGGGTGGGGAAGCTCGGCTGCCTGTTGCAACCCAGAGCAGATGCAGGAGAGGCTTAGGATTCTTAGAAGCCTGGGGGTGAGGCAAGACACCCCCTGAATCACCTGGGCTCAGGACCAGAAGAGGGCCCAGCCCCAGCCACTCTGCAAAAGGTCTTAAGGAAAGCATGGCTTCCCCAGGAGGGATTCACTCTGCCCTTTTCTGTTGACAACAGAGACAGTGTAGAGCTGGAGATTGTCCCCAATCTTCAGACAAGAGCGTCCTGGTTACCTGCCCACTTGCTCCAGTCAGAAGGAGGACCTCTGCTGGACCTATCAGAACAGGTGCCACCAGCAGAAGAAAATGTCATGGGACTTAGAAAGATAGAATTTTAAAAAATATCTACAGCAACAAAAACATTCCCAGGAAACTTCAACACCAGTGATAAAGAATGATTTGGAAATATGACTGATCTGGCAAATCACAGAAATCCCACATTTAAAACCCGGTTAAAGAGGGGAAAAGAAGGCGCCTTACCAAGTGAGTAAACTCTCTTGCCGCTCTGAACAGAAGTATTAGGAAATGAAAAGATAAGAACAATGGCGCTAAAGCCAGGAAACATTGTATCTGAGTATTGTTCTAAAGGGAACAAATGGAGTAGAACCAACAGAGAAAGAAACAATAGACAAAGGTGTAGGTGACCCAAAAGAGACTCCAGGCCTGGCACTAGCATATGCCGGTAATTCCAGCACTTTAGAGAAAGGCAGGAAGAACAGGAGTTTGAGGCTAACCTTAGCTACATAGTGAGTTTGAGGCCAACCTGGGCTATGTGATACCCTGTAATAAACAAACAAACCAACCTCCAAAAGAAAGACTTGAATACTAAGATCTAAGCAAATAATAAAAATAAGACACATATGTAATCCTTTAGACTCCAGACACAACAACAAACCGGAAAAGGAAGGAGACTCAGGGTGGCTCTGACGAAATCCTCTGCAGCTTAGAAACCGCGGCCAGTGGAAAAGCCTCGCCGCTCCCGGGAAAGACTCAGATCTGGAGATCTTGGCCAGAAATATTATTTAACTGTGAGGATTCTAGATGGGGAGACATTTCCAGATACACAAAGATATCCACCATTTCTAAGCAAACTATTTCATAAGGTAGTCTAGGCAAATAAAGCTTAAATTTGAAAAATAAAAACATTCCCAATTCACAGAAAAGAGTAAGACAAACAGCGTGAGGAACAGTGGACCCTAACAAACCTAGCAAACTTCATAGTAAATAAATGGGTGATGATGAAGTGATTTCAAATGATCATAAATTGGAAAGGATCTTGAAATGAATGAAAACGAAGGAAAATCCTTACCAACGGATTGGAACTAAAATGACAGTTTATTTCAACCACGCCCAGGATTTGGAATGGAGAAGTTTGTGGTCTTCGGAGAAAAGGGGGAGGAGAGGGAAAGTAAAATCTGAAGTCACTCTGGCCTAAGCTGAGGGGTCATATCGCTACATTCTTTTAATGGTGAATTCTGGGTCCAATACGACTGGAGAAAGGAAAGTAACTCATAATAAACCCAGATGGAAAACTCTCCAAACACCAGGCATGGGGAGCATGAGATGCTCCTGCAGGGGAGGAAGGGTGTGGGGTTGAGGGGGGTAAAGGGAGGAGTTAAGTCGTTCCCCCCACCGCCTTTATTTTTATTTTCTCTTTATAGACAGGGTCTCACAATGGAGCCCTGGCTGGCCTGAACTCAGAAATCTGCCTGCTTCTGTCTCCTGAGTGCTGAGTGCTCGCTACCATGCCCTGCTCCTTTGATTTTGTGCTCTCTCTCTCTCTCTCTCTCTCTCTCTCTCTCTCCCTCCCCCAAAGCCCCAACAACAACACTATGGATCAAATGCCTTTATAATTAAAAGTAAAGCTGTAGGAAACACTGGAAAGTCAGTGTGTTCAAAGACTCAGATGGTGCCGAAGCATGTCTGGAGACTGCTTCCCACCATAGCTTCTTATTTTCCTCCAGCATGCTCTTTCCCCGTCTCTCTCCAGAAACAATGAGTAATGCTTGTCACTAGGGAAAAGGGCTAGGGAACGATGATATATCGATAACCCCGGGAGGCCCCAAAGCACAACCGAAGAACAAGCGACAGTCAAGATGGCTATCTGTGTGCTTGCAAGTTCTCGTTTGTTGACGAAGGGTGATGTTCCAGCTTGTTCTGTAGGGGATTTGTTGTTCTCATCCTCTGAGAAAAATTGCCCTCTGTGATGGGGTTTAGAAGACACCACATTGGAAGCCACTAGAACAGTGGCTCTCACCCTTCCTAACGCTGCGACCCTTTAATACAGTTCCTCATGTTGTGGTGATACCCCCCCCCCGCCCCCCCATGCCATAAAATTATTTTCGTTGTACTTCATAACTGTAATTTTGCTACTGTTACGAATTGTAATGTAACTATCTGATAGGCAGGGTATCTGACATATGCGACCCCTGTGAAAGGGTTGTACGAGCCCCCCCACCCCTAAGGGGTCACGACCCACAGGTTGAGAACTGCTGCACTGGAGACAGGATCAGTTGGGAGAGACTCCTGAATCAGAAGCTGAAGTGGCTGAGGTCAGTGCTGGGTGCTTTCCTTGGTCACTGTCCACCATATTTTTTGAGACAGGGTCTCTCACTGAACCCAGAGCTAGCTGGCCAACCAGACTCACCCTGTCTTTGCCTGCACAGCACAGAGACTACAGGTGTGCTTTTCACATGGGTGCTGGGAATTTAATGTAAGGCCCTCATGCTTACACAAGCACTTTGGCAGCCGACTGTCTCCCATGCCCCATGGCTCTGCCATTTTTGTGGACTACGCATCACTATGCAAATAATCTGAAGCTAGAAGCATCGGGCTGCTACACAGCTCAGAATTCTCCAAATGTCTGCCGACTAAATAATGAATTAATAAATGGGGGATATGACTAAGGTCACCCTCAGTGTGAGCTGTGTCTGCACTTGTAGCTGTCTTGAGCTGGCCTGGTGTTCTGTCCAGCTTAATACTCAGCACCACCATGAATCTTCTTCTGGTGGTTCCCTGAGTACAGACCACCGCATCCACAGATCCATCGGCTACCTGGTACATGTTCTCCCCAGCCACCACCACGAAGTGCATGAACTGCAGCTGCCGGTTCTCTGAGACGCTCTTGAACAAGAACTTCTCAAAGTTGGGGTTCAGGTCGGCACAGGTCACCCTGCACCCGGGGGTGGGGGATAGAACTTGAAGTTGGCCCCTGTGCTGCAGCCCAGCTCCAGCAGCGACAGCTTCCCTGAGGGGCCTGCGAACTCTTGCAGGTTGTTGAAGAGCTCCCACCTCTTGCTTGACCTTTGTTCATTTTATATCAAGTGGACCTCAACAAGAAGTAGGGAAACCATGTTTTGTATGTTTAGTTCCAGAACATTCAGCAAGCACATGGGAAATGCCAGGGTTTAGACAATCAGAAAGAGCATCGTCTTGTGAAATGAGGAACAAATTAGGGAAGGTGGTGTCCCAGATGGCAACCTCTGGGGGCCCTCATCAGAAGAGAGACTGGAAATGTCCACCGGCATGACCGATGTGTCATTGATCAGCTGACATGGTGGCATCTCTGTTACTGAGTCTTTCTGAGGGGGGCAAAGTTTCTAGCACATCATAAATGTTTTGTTCCTCAGTACTTAAGCCCCACAGGGTAGACACCATTGAGCCCTACTTTATAAAGAAGTGGAGTCTCACGGAGGTCAGCTACAAGGTCATGTAGCTGGGATGAGACAGTCAAATCAGTCACCCTTCTGCTGGAGAGCTGTGCGGCTTCCCCTGAGATGGCTGAGCTCTTACGGGGTGGAATGTCATGATGACTGAGACTAGAGAAAGCCCTCACATGGGATGATCAGGTGTGGGGAGTGGAGGAAGCCCTAAGTGAATGAAATCCCGAGTGAATGTATGCTGTTGTCATGGGCACCACCATTTCTAGACCCCAATGTCTAAGACCCAAGGGAAATGGCAAAATCTCCCTCAGGTCAGGCATAGAGAAGTGGCCAAGTCTCCCCTTTTGGTCCAAGTGTACCAAGTATATATAGACAATGTGTACAGAAGATGTCCACCCTAGCCTCCATTGCCTCCCAGATATTTCGGCCTGAAGACTGCTGCCCAACAGGAACTGCTCTTACAGCTTAGCTAACCCCTCCTCCTTGTTCAGCTGTATCAGTGACCCAGCCTCCCTGCTCAATTGTATATAATAAAATGCTGAGCTTCCGGGGTGCTGTGGCCTCTCCATCAGAGAGCCCAGCCCGCCCAATGCCAACTTTTCCATGTCTGTGTGTTTGTCTTTTCTTCATTCACTCAATAACTCAGTCCCATCATTCCTCAGAGCTGTGCTGGATGTGGCAATCAGGTATAGAGAATTCCAGATGCATTTGCCAGAAGCAGACCTAGGTAGACGCTCTGGAGCCTGACTTGGCCTGCACCACCCACTGTGAGCATCTGAATATGTGTCCTTGTCTGCCTCAGCTCTTGTTCCCACCATAGACCTAGGGCTATTCCTCGTGTGCTCCACCAGCTCTCTTAGGTGCATCCCTCTGGACCCTGCTCTAGTGACTTGCATGAGTCTCTCATGTTTACGATCCCTTTAATGTCTCCCAAGTGCCTACATGTGCATAGGTCTCACCTGTTGTAAATATGCCTTTATTTAGGCTTGCCTCCTGCTTAAGTCAACTTCTACGTCACCTTCCTTTCCTTCCCAGGGGTCCTTCCAGAGCTGGTGATGGCTCAGTGGGTAATGGTGCTTGACACCAAGCTTAACTACCTGAGTTTGATCCCTGGAATCCACATGGTGGAAGGAGAGAACTGACTCTAAGCTGCCCTCTGACCTCCACACTTGCTCGCGCGTGTACACACACACACACACTGGGATGTTTTTCTTCATAGATGCTAAGCTACATAGTTTAGCTTTTTAATTTTATTTTTATATTTATTTTTTGTGTGTCTAGAAAAATTCATACACATGCCACACTGTGCACGTGGAGGTCAGAGGACAACTTTTGGGAGTTGGTTCCTCCTTCCCACCACGTGGGTTCCAGGGTTCAAACTCAGGTTGTCAGAGGTGGCAGAAGGTGCCTTTCTACACCAAACCATCTCACCAGTTCCTTCTTTGTTCAGTTTCCCCTTTTCCCTTCAGTTTAGAAGCCAAGGAGAGAAGCCGAATGTTCAGGGCCTTATCTAGGAAGAGATGGGACTACAGGCCGAGTCGGGGGGCAGGGGAGGCGATCAAGTTCAAGCCGGAGAGGTGTCTGAAGCAGGCTGTCAGGTGGGAAGAAAGTGGAATAGCTGGGTTCGAGACCAGGACGGCTGGTGTAGCCGGAGAATCCACCGGCGGTTTAAAGGACGGAACAGTTCGGGGTCTGGTGTCTGACCGTGGGTGGAGTCATCAGATCGCAGATGAAAGTGGAAGTTGCTGGAACTGAGCAGCTTAAGGAGTGAGGAGGGTGAGACGTGGTGGATCATCTGTGTGGACAACGAGGGTGCCAGGATGAGGGTGCCAGGGCAGGTGGGAGCCCAGGACCTTCGTGCACAGGAAGCAGTGGCCAGGAGGTTAGATAGGGGGCGGCTGTGGGCTGGCAGGAAGTAGTCACGGGGGAGGGAGGGAGGCCCGTACAACCTTGGAGGGTATTTTAAAGTTACACTGGGAGCCAGACTCAGAAAAACCACTGTGTGCTTTCTTTTGCGTGTGAGACCTAGAGGTACAGTTGTGTATGTGTGTGTACATGTATGGGTGTAAGGTGTGTGTTTAGAAAAGGACTCAGTCGATGCCTTCACTTTCTTTCTGCAGCTGTGACCAAACACTGACCAAAAGCGACTTGAGGAGGAAAGGCTTTGTTTCAGTTTCTAGGCCTCGTTCCATCACGGAGGGAAGCCAGGACAGGACATCATGGCAGGAACCTGAAGGCAGAGACCTGGATGTGGAGACTGAGGCAGAGGCTGTGAGGAGTGCTGCTTACTAGCTTGCTTTCCCTGGCTTGCTCAGTTTCCTTTTTAATACAGCCCGGGTCCATCTTTTCAGGGATGGCATCACCCACAGTGGGCTTTGTCCTCCTACACCATTTAGGAATCAAGAAAATGCCCCACGGACTTGTCCACAGGCCAGTTTGATAGAGCAATTCCTAAATTAAGAGTTCCCTCTTCTCAGGTATGTCTAGGTTTGTGTCGAGCTGACAAAATGAACTATGACATAGGGTAATAGAAAACATGCTGAGGAAGGTGAGGGAATATCTGGGGGGAAGAGGGAACCAGCTGAAGTCTGGGGTGACATGAGAGGGGGTAGGAGAGGGGACGAAAGAAGAACAAAGTATAACGATGCGCATGTGCGGGGAAACCCATTACTGTGCAGGCAAAGCTAAAGAAGTCATTAAAAATAAAGGAAATCCACACCAATTTTTCAGTGGATATGTAAAGGTTACAAACTCAAGGAGAAATGGTTCAGCAGTTAAGAGCACTGGCTGCTTTTCCAGAGGACCTGGGTTCGATTCCCAGCACTCACATGCCAAGTCACATCAGCTGTAACTCCAGATTTGACACCCTCTTCTGGCCTCCTGGGTACTTCATGCATGTGATGCAGGCACACACATGCAGGCAAAGCATCCACACACATTAATTAATTAATTAGAAATTTGAAGACTCGGTCAACATAGAAAGGATGTATTCATTTCCTTGACTGCGATCCGCTGAACGAAGCTACGACGGTTTGAATGGGATGCCCCCTGTAAGTCTACATCTGAATTTGTGGTCTTCAGTTGGCGGCTGTTTGGGGGAGAAATAGGAGGTGTGACCTTGCTGGAGGAGGCCTGTCACTGGGGACAGGCTTTGAGTTTCAAAAGACTTTCTGCTTGCAATTCAGGATGTGAGATCTCAGTGGCTGGTCCCAATGCCTGCTGCCTCTGCCCCACTCTCAAGGACTCTAACCCTTTGGAAACATAAGCTGCAGAATAAACTCTTTCTTCTATAAGCTGCCTTTTATCACAGTGATAAAATACTGACTAATGCAGCAGCTAGCTCAGCTCATTATTTGGGCTCCCTGTTGACAGGCACTTAGGTTTCCAAATTTCCTTGGACGCGAGACAGTACAGAAGGGACCCTGTGTACATGCACAGTTGTTGTGAACTCCAGGAAGGGAAGAATTCACAGCAGAACTTCTCGGTCGAGGACTGATGGATTCATCTAGTTTTACTTAGACATGTAAAAGCTGATGACATGTTTTTTGAAAAGACTTATTTTTTTAAATCTTACGTATATTTGTGTAGCCAGAAGTTTTCCTGTGTCCCACCTGGCTTGCAGCCACTCAGACCCAAATAAACACAGAGGCTTATATTAATTAAAACTGTTTGGCCTAATGGCTCAGGCTTCTTGCTAGCTAGATCTTACACTTATATTAACCCATAATTTTTACTTATGTTTAGCCACGTGGCTTGGTACCTTTTCCCAGTTCTGACTTCACATCTTGCTTCTCATGGAGGTGGCTGGCTGCATCTCCTGACTCAGCCTTCCACTCCCCAGCATTCTCTTCTCTGCTTGTCCCACCTATACTATACTTCCTGCCTGGCTACTGGTCAATCAGCGTTTTATTTATCAGTCAATCAGAGCAAAACATTCACAGCATACAGAAAGACATCCCCAGCATATTTGTGAATGCCTGTGTGTATGTATGTTCACTGTGTCCATAGCTGGTGCCCATGGATGCCAGAAGAGGGTATCAGGTCCTCTGACATTGGAGTTACAGATGGCTGTGAACTTCCATGTGGATGTTAGGAACTGAACTCGGGCCCTCTGCAAGAGCACCTAGTGCCAAGACTCTTAACCATTGAGCCATTTCTCCAGCCCCTGCCGATGTCTTTTTAATTAATTCTGAGATCTTTTGCCAACTTTCCCTGCAAGAAGAAGTGACAATCAATAACCCCGGTAGCAAAGGACAAGATTTGCTGTGACCGCCACAGCCACAGCCTGTGTGGATGCTGCTAACGTCAACTTCAGTCTTTGATGACTTGACAGTCACAAAAGGATCTCATGTCCGTTTTGCTGCAGGCTTCTGAGACAGAGTCTTGCTCTGCAGCTCAGGCTGATCCCCAGCTCACCATCCTTCACTGTCAGCTCCGGTAGTGCTGGGATCATGGGTGTGGCCATGACACTGGCCTGGCTTCCTGCTCCTATTCTTTCTCCCACTCCAATTCGAGTGGTGCTGAGCACTCTTTCATATTTGGAACTAGTTTTCCTTCTTGTGTTTACTTTATTTAATTATTTACTTAATATTATACATACTTTATTTAGTGTATGTGTGTGTGTGTGTGCACATGTATATGCCTTCAGGTACTCACAGAGGTTGAAAGTGCTGGATCCCTTGGAGCTAGAGTTCCAGGTAGATGTGAGCCACCTGACATAGGAGCTGGGAACCTAACTAAGTGCTCTTAACCACGGAGCCATGTCTCCCATCTCTCTAGTGTCATCGTTATTACTGGGGTTCACATCTTAGCTTTTCTACATACTAGCTGTGGAAGCCTGGGCAAGTGACTTAAATTATTTGTGCCTTAATGTCTTCTCCTCAGATGGGGACAATAACTGGGTTTGGTGACACATGCCTGTTATCCGAGCACTTAGGAGACTGGGACAGGACCATCAAGAGTCTGAGGCCAACTTGGGCTATGTGGTGAGAACCTGTCACCAACAGACAAAATGGTTCAATGGGTTTGAAGCAGGCACACGTGTGGTAGGTACTAGGTAAACAGCAGCCCACACCCTTCGCATCTGTCACACTCCTGGGTGGTGGTTCACAGTCAGGAAAGTAGCCTGCTGTCAGTCACTCTGTCCTTAGCCTTTGTCACTTGGTTCCTCTGTAAGTGTTACGTCTGTGCATCAGTGCAGATTGTGTGTGTGTGTGTGTGTGTGTGTG
>CABHPH010128466.1:8811-28165 GCA_902168325.1 Peromyscus nudipes
TGTGTGTGTGTGTGTGTGTGTGTGTGTGTGTGTGTGTGTGTGTGTGTGTGTAAATATACTTTAATTATTAAAAACAGAACAGGGAAAATAGCTAGAAAGGTATTTCTAGGTTTTATGCAGAATGGGGGGCCCTTTTTCTTTTGAAGTGCGTAGCTCACACACTGGCTTTCTTATAGAGAGGGCCCAGATAGTGATGCTTCAGACACAGACACAGAGTGAAATTTGAAGATAAAATGAAGGACAACAAAAGCTCTTACTTTTAATTTTATGCCCCTCAGAGGGGTAGGAATTTGTTATAATGAGTTAAAACCCAATACTAAGAGCTGGGAGCTAGTTAAAGTAGGAAGCACTGTTAGGGCTACCCACATCTCCTTATAAACAATGTACCCCTCCCATGAACATTTGCCAGTTTACAGTCCAATGAAACCGGAGGACCTGTGCCCTGAAGTGAGCACAGAGCATGAGCGGCTATGGAAGGCGGACACAACAGTTACCCATTCCACCCCCTCTCCCAGAAAGCCAAGCTGGGAAGTGTTGCAAATAATGAAAAAACCCAAGTTTTGTGCCTTTTCCTTTGCAGATAAGAGAGGCAGAGGTCAAAGAGTCGGAATAGGGAAACCCATGAATCTCCTGAACAAGCTCAGCAGACAGGAGCCAAGTCCTCTTTCCTCGCCCCCTGCTCTCTCCATAAAATGAGCTGTTTCTTACCTGATCACAGATCAGCTCCCATTTTTTCTCATTGTCATACTGCCGCAGTAGCCTGGCTTTGTCAGGAGGTAGGTTCATAGCATTCTGTGAAAAGAAAAGTAAAAAGATCTGTTATAAACCACAGTGCCTCATAGGTAGAAAAAAATCACTATGGTCCTTTCAGGACAGCATTTCAGTGCCTAGCACAATTCAACCAAGACACCTGCAGAAGTCCTTCCCAACCCCTTCGCGTCTCATTTATAGGTAAGTGAACCGCTCACTTCCATATTCAGTTGATGAAAGAAGGAGAAAGAAAGGAGTGGCCTGCTTTAAAACAGCCAGACACGCATTTCAGCAAAAGTGACTCTGACCATTCATTTCATGGCAGCCTCCCTTTGTGATCAATTAAAAGGTCAGAACTGTCTTGTCAGAAAGTATGGTTCCAGTGCAGACATAAAGACAGCAAAAGAAAACTTAATAGCCAGAGTCACTGAAAGGAAATGTCCTTTGTGCTAGGTGACAGTAGAGATGCTTTCTACATAAGCCTGACCTCCTGAGCTCATCCCCAGAACCCACATAAAAGTGAGGCAGATAAATAAATAACAAGAGTTGTCTTCTGTGCCCTCTGTGAAAAGATGGCATTCCTTCGGGGCTTGTGAATACCTGACAATTAATTCAACCTTTAACTGTGCTTGCATATGAAGTTGAGCTTGCAGTCAGTAATGGACAACAAAATATTTAAACATCAGTATCACACAAGTCCCTGCTGCTATCACAGCATACATTCTGCAGAGCTGAACATGAACTTGCCTGGATACAGGAATGTCCCATATAACCAATCATACATATTATCAAGATCCTTAGCAACAGAACTGAGAGCCCTGGAAGAAATTCAGATCAGTCTGTGTCCTCTCTAAGGTCCCCAAGTTCTAAACAGCTAGAGTAAGTACCTGATTAAATGTCTATTGACCACCCTGTCTCAAGCTCAGCACATTAGAGTCATCCACTGAAACAATGTGGCTCCTTGTCTAGGCCAACACTTAGGAAGACAGATACAAAAGTCTTAATCTGTCAATGCTCAGACCCCCAACTCTCTGAAGGACTCGGCCTGGTATATCATGCCGCAGGGTAAATAGAATTTAACAAAGGTAAAAGTGGGCAAACTATACTGACTCAATGGCAGGAAACCACCATGTGATGACTTGATGGGTTTAACCCAAGTATTCCCCTTCAACTTGGCCTGGCATTCATATTGATGTTCCTTAAATATATGTCTACCATCTACTTATCTGAACCTAAGCCATCAGATTTGAAGGCTAGTTACCTGCTTTTAGGTTCATCTCTTTTAATGTTTTAATTACTTCTGTGCTGACAATGTATTCAGAAGAACTGCAGACTCCCAAGTTTGGGGTGATACTACTAAAGCTTCTTAAATACTGAAATACCTAAAATGGAGGGAAGTAGTCTCATGTGACGCAGCTCCTTGGAGAAGCTACTTAAAATAGACTGAAAAGGTATCTAATTGCATTTATGACTCTGTACAGATAAAGTTAAAAACAACCAACTCTGGGATACAGCGAGGAATTTCATATATATCTTTCTTTGGGGGAGGGGCTCAAGGCTACTTACTGTTAAATAAACAGCCATGTTCATTGCTTATTTGTACCCTGGAGATAAATATTTTCCTCTTAAACCAGTTCCTGACCCTCAGATTAGTACCCCTGGGTATGATTATATGCAGCACAAGATTGCAGGATAAGTTAAATGAGTTTTCCCCTCCAGTTCTCATTAATCTCCAGAGACATGAAGGAAGTTTTTAAATGCCTGAACTACAGAGTCCAAAGCAGTGTATTGGGAATGATGCGTGTCTAACTCAATCTTCCAGGCATAAGCATGATATGGTTTTCCCCAGTTATACAGGGAAACAGGCCTGGGCAGACTTGGTTAGCTTGCTCTCAGCTCCACAGATTCATAGGAACAAACCCTGTTAAATTCCCAGGATATGTTCTACTGGTTCTAACCAAATTCGTTTTGCAGGAAAGTAAATACCAAGTTACTTAAAACACTGTGCCAGAGCTCTGCTCAGCACTTGAGTGAGCAGTCAGCAATCACAATGGCGGGCCTTGTTGGTACAAAAAGACAGGTAAGGCCCTGCTTCTAACTCACTTTTATTTTGATGAAGCAGTCTTCTGTTTGACAAATGTTTATGAAGTACTATCCCTGTCCAAGTACCATGCAAAATGCTGGGTGGCACTAGGGAAAACCGAATACATATGGTTCCTGGAAAGTCTTGTATTATGCTTGGGGGACAAAAGCGTCCCCCACTCTGGCAAGTCTTCATAGAGGTTAGCAGAGGGCAGCTTGGATTAAGAGTGAGGAAACAGCTCTGGGGAAAGGGTGGGGGGGAATAATGAAAATTTAAACACATGTGGAGGTCAGACACGTGAAGAGTGGGCCAAAGCCTGCGGAGCAGAGCTAACGGAACGAAAGCTGTGAGACAGGGTGTGCGGCACCGTCAAAGAGCTCGAAAGTATCCAGTGTGGCCAGAGAGAGACTAAGAGGGAAGGAGAAAAGAAGAGATCAGGAGTCAAAGCCACGCCATTCTCAAAAATGCCACTCAAAGTCAGTAGTAACTGCATTTCTATGTAAAGGGCAACACGAAGCCTGCAATTGCTTACATGTATGTCTGTGCATGGCATGCATGTAGTGCCCGTGAAGGCCAGAAGAGGGCATCAGATCCCCTAGAACTGGAGTTGCAGTTGTTTGTGAGTCTCCACGTGGTTGCTGGGAATGGAACCTGGGACCTCTGGAAGAGCAGTCAGTGCTCTTAATGGCTGAGCCATCTCTACAGCCCCTCAAATGCTTTTAAACAAGAAAATAAAAAAGCAAGTTGCTTTGCAACGTTGCTGCAAGGACTACATAAAGAAATGATTAGGAATAGCAAATATGGAGGCAGAGTGGCAGCGACACATGAGCAATGGTCATCACCAAAGAACAAAAGTGTACTGAGGAGGGAGCTGTGGAGCTGAGCTCAGCTGGTAAAGTGCTTGCTGTATACAAGTGTAAGGACCACAGTTCAGATTTCCAGAACCCAGATCAAAGTCATGTGGGTAGGGCAGTGTCCATTAATCTCAGCACCCAGGAAGGAATGGGTAAAGCAGCTCTCTGTTAATCCCAGAACATAGGATAGAGAGTCAATGAGCAAGATGGCTAGCCAGACTAGCCAAACATCAAGTCCCAAGTTTAAAGAGATTCTGTCTCAGTATATAAGATGGAGAGTAATCAAAAAAGCCAACCAGTGTCAAGATCAGACAACCACATGCATTGTATGATGTGCACACACACCCACTCAAAAATGAGTGCACATACTTATCACACACACATGCAAAAAACAGAGGGAATGTGCTTATGAGAGAAAAGTTCAATGAAATCTGACTGATAGACTTAAGGATATCAGGTGTATGCTAGTCCATGGAAGGGTGGAGCACCCAGAGAAGGCAACATCCGTGTGGAGGAAGTGATTAAAAAAAAAAAAGTTTCTAAACATTCCTGTCTAGATCTGAGAACTTAGGAGAAAACCATGAGAACAGCCAAAACAGACAGACAGATCGACGATTTCTGGAGGGTGGATAAAGGTCTGCCTTGCCCTGAATGAGAAGAGCCTCATGACTGTTTTCAACCTCAAAGACTAGTTATTGTAAGGAATAGCATCTACAAATGAAAGTTAAAACTACAGGGAAATAATGTAATTATAATCTCAAAAAAAATAATATAAGTGATTTAAAAACTTAAAACTATACTTGCTAATCATTCACCAAGCATCTGAAATACCTGCCACATCCACCCTTGGTCAGGCCTCTGAAATGCTCGGGCACAGAGTACAGCTGAGTAATTCCACTGGGATCAGGAGGAAGCCATCTGTTTTAGAATCAGACACTCCACAGAAACTGGTAATAACTACTCTAAAATTTCTGTAGAGTGAATTCATCCTGCTTATACTATACAGGACAGGACCCCAAGGTCCAACCTAAATGTTTGTGCAAATAACTCACAAAATACTGTGTCTAGCAAGGTGGTGGTGGCACACACCTTTAATCCCAGCACTCAGGAGGCAGAGGCAGGTGGATCTTTCTGAGTTCGAGGCCAACCTTGTCTACAAAGTGAATTCCACGACAGCCAAAGCTGCACAGAAAAACCCTGTCTGAAAAAAAAAAACACAAAAACAAAAACAAAAACAAAATACTGTTTCTATCCCCACATCCCTTTGATATACATGTAAGTGTACCACTCTTAGATTCGGGTGGATGTGTAAATCAATTTCCAGGTTTCCTTACAGTGACAGCTCTGCCTCATGCAGATGTGGTGATGCCTGAGATACAGAGCTGTTTTCCTTCCCTTATCCATCAGCCCATCCAGAAATGACTGGGCTCTAACTAGGTACCAGAACATCTGCACCGTGAGCACCTGAGCGAATGCAATCATGAAACTGCTGTGTGCAAGTACCTGCCAGAAGGTTGAAAAGCTCAGTGGATGTTGATTACCTGTGTCCTAGATGGTGTGAGTTCAGCATTAGAGTGTTCTTTCTGAGGGGAAGGCCCTTTCCTTCAACTCTGAATAACCAGCTTGGACACTGATCATCATTAGAACCACTGCCCAGCTACTACAAGAAGATGCTCTGCTGGGACTCCGACAACAATACATCCATATCTATGACAATTTTTGATAGGAGAATTCCCACTGAGTTACACCTGGCCTGGCTCCAGAGTGTTAGCACCTAGCCTTAATCCATATTTTGTTTCTCGGTTACCTTTTGCTTCTCTTGTTGCCCTCTGTGTGAATCTTGTCTGGGAGTTTCCCAAGGGTACAAAGCCTATGCAAAACTTATTTTGAAAAATATCCAGCAAGCGATGATACTCCTTGATTGAGTATTTGCATTTGGCATTGGTCCTTTGTAGACACAGTCAAGTAGTTTTGAGGTTATGGAAATGAACTTGCTAAAAATGTAAATATGGAGAACAATAAAAATGTCCTAGGCTAAAGAAAGATGTCTCTCTCAGTCGAGTCCGCGAAGGGGCTGAGTCTGCCTGCAGCTGAAAGGCTAGAGACATCCTTAAGATGCACTGTATGGTCTTCCCACAGACCCTCATGAACCCACACCAGTACAACAACAAAATTTTTTATGCTAATGACCCATGCACAGTATGGCAGTCTACACTTAAGGAGGATGTTTTAGAAATAAATTAAAAGACTTGACTATCCTCTTGGTCTGAAGTTTCTTCACTGATTTAGGGTTTGGCTTTGCACTACAAGTTAGTATGTACACTAAAAAGCTTTTCCAATTCTCATAAAACATCAATCAACTTATTGTTGGGGGTCATGAGAGGGGACCAACAGGCAGCATTGGAACTCATGGAACACAGCTGGGTGGTTGGCAAAGCCACACCTGAGTGAGCCTTGGAGAGGCAAAGCCCTGAGGACTAGGTGTCCTGAGGACCTCACGCTGTTACTGAGCATATCTCTGACTGTTGCCTTCATGGTCACCACATCCCACATCATCTATGGATTGTATGAAAACTCTCAAGGGGTTTCTAGCCCCTCACTGGGCAGTGTTACTGGTACTTACAATAATAGTGACTGACTTGTTCCAAGCATTGCTGCTGGAACAGATTGATTCAACCACCGCCCTCAGAAAAAATTCAGACAAGTAAAACCGTTAGTAAGGTTAAGATGTTTTTGTTAATGGCTTTGAGGTAGAAAATTTGGGGGAACAATTTAAAGTTTAGAAAGGCACATAGTTGAGTGAGGGACTCGTTTAAGTCAAGAAACAAGGACAATGGCAGCCTGGCTATTGTTGGCTGACATATATTTCTTGCTAGGATGGGTAGGTGATCAAGGGTGATGATTAATTCCTTGTACCCATTTCTGCCCTCAGCTTCCTGATATAAAAAAAACTGTTGGTGAGTGGGTATGCACCCTGAGGATTTAAAGTAGAGCTGACTGGTTGTTTTTCACATACAGAAGCTTAAATTTGTGATTCTTTTAAGATTCCTTATAAGATTTTGAGATAAATAATAAAGTGATTGACTCTTTCTTTGTAACTGCAGCCTGCCAGCCAAAGAACTGACTGAAAAAAATATCTTGCTTGTTTACACTCTGTTAATCTATAACAAGTTGCTTGGGTATAAACATATGTGGGCTCTTGGGACAACTGTTTTTCACCTGTAATACGTAAAATGTTTAATCATGTAAGGGATATGGAAAACATGCTGTTTCTTACTGGTATTCATTGTAATCATTCTTAAAAACAGAATGTAACCACATTGTAATTTTTATACTGCTGAAAAGATTTTGCTGGGGTGTATAAACGGTAAAGGAAAAAAAGCTAGAAGGACGACATCAAGAGAGACAGAAGGAATACATCTGGACAGAAGTAAGAAAAGAAATAAAGAGATGAGAGAGAAGATGATAGAGAGACTCTAAAGGTATGTGTGTGTTTCCCTTTTTTGCCGGCCCCGGAGAGTTAAAGTTTTGCCTTCACAGCCCCAGAGAATTAAGTTTTTCTCCCTCAGATGAAAAAGTCAAGTTGAGTGATTAGTTCACAAGCTCTGTGGCTCCTGCTCAATCCCTGAGCTGCTGAAGGCTGGTCCTCAAGGCAGTAATAACTTACTACTCTTCAGATGAGAATTCATGGGAAATATTCTCATCTAGAGTTTACAATTTCTAATGTTTTCCTGCAAATCAATTGGATGTTAGGCATTCTTTCACTACATGTAATATACTGAACTCTTATCTTGTTGCCACTAACTTCCACTGCTAACTGAAGTAATTAATCTATGCAACTAGCATATTTATGGCCTCCATTCTGGCAATAAGTGCTGTCTTAAAACCATTTGAAAACAAAAGTTTCCTTTAAAAATGGTATATTCACATTTCTGAATATTTTAAGAAGAAATTAATGATGGCTACAAAGCATCTATGATCTATAGATTTGAAGTTATAATTATAGATTAATGTTGTATGGAACATAGAGTGGGATGAAGGTACCCAATTCATTTAGAACCAAATCAATTCATGCTCAAGAAGACAGGGTCTTCTGATCACACTCTTGTTCTGAGTACTTGGTAAAAATGGAAACCTGTAAAATGTTCTTCCTTTACCTCATGTTCTCAGAGTCAAAGTGAGAAACCTACAATAAGACACAGGCACAGTGCTGAAGGCAAATAGCACCAATATATACTTCGTATTACAATGTATACTACGTATGACTTCATATTACAACTGTGTCCCTGTCCTCTCACAAAGGAAGCTCACAGCCATTAAACTATGGGACTCTATAATGGAAATGTTCCATCACATAATGACCACTTAGGAAAAGAGAAAGACATGGGCTTTGCAGGCCATGTTGCTTCTGGGAGAAGGAAAGGTGTGAACAGGACAGATGGTTCATTAGACCTCCTAGAGCTCCTCAGTTAACAGGGATAGAGGCTTTCTAGGAACCCAACAGAAGAAACCAAAATTTTTAAAAATTTAATTGTAGGGGTTTGAAAGATGAGTCAGATAAAAACACTTTCTGTGCAAGCATGAGGGTAGAAGTTGACTCCCCAGCACCCACATGAAAAGTCAGGCTTGGCTGTGCATGTCTATAACCCTAGCACTGGAAGACAGAGGCAAACAGATCCTAGGAGCTCAACAGTCACACAGCATAGCCAAAAGGGCAAGCTTCTGGTTTGGTGAGAGACCCTTCTCAAGACAATAAAGCAGAGAGCAATAGAGAAAGGCAGAAAATGTTCTCCCTAGACCTCCACAGTGAGTGTACAGGTCGGTCGGTATCTCTCGCTCTCTTTCTGTTACACACACACACACACACACACACACACAGCATACATTACATCACATAACTAACCACAAACAAAAACAGTTAATTTAGTTATGGTAGAAAAGATAAATTTAGCCTCCTAGCCATTCCAGGTTCCACGTAACTATATTTACCTGCTGTGCAACAAATTTTTAGAGCTTTCATCTTTCAAAAATGAAACTCTGCACCCACTGAAAACTCTCCATTTCCCTATCCTCAAAGTCACAGGCTTTGCTATAAAAAACAAAAATGTGATGGGCTGCAACCTGGATCTTAGGCATCAAGAGTGAACTTCAGGAAGCAGATGGGGAAAGGGTAAGTATGCATACCTAGCTGGATCCTAATTCTGAAGCTCCTAAGAACTTAGAAAATATAAACTAGAAGAACAAAAAGAGTGACTGGGATGGACCAAGACAATAAAGTACTGTGGCAAATCAGCCAATATTTAATACCCAGAAATCAAAGTGTAGAAGGAAATGTAAGGGAATCTCAGTGGGCAGGGGAACCGGGGATAAATATACTAAGGAAGCCAGGGAACTTGAAATGGCACAACTTCAGAAAAGGAACCATTTCTTTCTATGGATGGGGCCTCGTATATAGAGAGGGTAGCAAAGAAGGGTATTAAATGCCACAAAATAGTTACTACTAACTAGACTCTGCAGATGTAACCAAGACTCCAATGCTCTTTGATTGTGCGACCTGGGGTAAATTAGTTAAACTAGATCTCAGTTTCTCCTCTTGTGAAATGGAGATGTTCACAGATGGCCATGAGGGAGGGTGATGGTGGTAAAGGGGGTGGCAATAACACAGAGTTGCAGAAAAAGTAAGCCAGGTGATAATGCATGTAAAACAGCAGTTAAGCACATGGGAGCTGTGCCAGAGATTATTCATACAATTGTTATGTTAGCCAAATGCAAAGTAAGAAGAAAGACAAGACTACAGGAGGAGATGAAAGCTACAACATACACGGAATAAAGCAGAAGGGTAGTGGAAGATTAGTTAGTGTGGACTCCAAACTACAATACCCATAAGTTACTCGGCAGCAGAGAGAAGTGTCGGCTGGGGAAATGAATACACGGGAAAGGAAGCCTCCATCAAAGTCCTCCGAACACACAGGCAGCTACATCTCCTCGCATCCTCCCACCTTGTCATTCTTCCCTACACTACTCCTGGGAGATGAGGCAGTGAGGCCCAAATTCTTCAGTGCTCACATGAAGACAACAGTAGAGGAGGGCAGCAGAGGTGTGGCTGCCAACACAGCACATGTCTCACTCTCCAGTCAACTGGAAAAGGCGTCTGCTTCCACGACCGATATTCCTGACTACCTGGCATCCTTAGTTGTAAAATCTCCCTAACCCAGGATGCTGGTAAGATAATCAGCTTCTTTCTTGGCACATGACTCAGGCAGGCAGCCAAGTGAATCACCACAGCCGGTCATCATTCATTGACACTGTTACTTTATTTAATCATTGAGGGTATTGATGTCATTCCGGGTAGCCAGTGAAGCCCACAGGGGTAGAAATAAGTCTCTCCCTAATCTGGTTACATCTATAAAATAAAACCTGACTGGAAAACTGTCCTTTGTAGGGAATGAGACATATCTCTGACCTCACTTTCCAATCTTAGGTATAGTCTGTTGTCTTAGAAAGCTTGCTTTTTGTAAATGCTGAATAAAATACATATGAGTATTGTAGAATATTTTAAGGTGTATTACTTTTGTTTATGTTGCATTTGTTTAACTCTGTGAAGCTGTGTTACTGTGCCTGTCTAAAACACTTGATGGTCTAATAAAGAACTGAACGGCCAATAGCTAGGCAGGAGAGGGATAGGTGGGCCTGTCAGGCAGAGAGGATAGGAGAAATCTGGGAAGAAAAAAGCAGCAGCCAGAGAAGGAGGAGGACTCCAGGGGCCAGCCACCAAGCAAGCCATGGGGTAAGAGTAAGATTTTCAGAAGAAAGAGAACGGGAAACACCCAGAGGCAAAAGGTAGAGGGGATAATTTAAAGTTAAGGAAAGCCGGCAAGAAACAAGCCAAGCTAAGGGTATTTATAATTAAGAATAAGCTTCCATGTGTGATTTATTTGGGAGCTGGGTAGTGGGTCCCCTAAAAGAGTAAAAAGCAGTAACAACATATGGCTATTCTTTATCATATGCACATGATCAGTAAATCCAGAGCTAAATTGGACTTAGGGCTTTATACCCATAATCCATCCATTTGGGAGGATTAGGCAGGAGATAACTTATGAGTACTGTAGTGAGTTCTAGACCAGCCTGGGCTACAGAATGAAACCCCCATTTCAAAATAAAGCAAATAGTACAGAGCTGGAAAGACAAGTTTGTGGGTCCTAGTCTTAGCTGGCTGTTCTTTCCAGGTGGCCAGAGAGACTCATCAGGTCCATGTAAATGCTCATTACCAGCTGAGGGAATAATGAGCTTTGATGCACAATAAGCTTTGGATCCAGTGTGCGGAACGCCAGCTATCCTGACAGAACTGCTGTACCAGAACCGTGTCTGTGTGTGCACACTCACGGACTGAGGTGGAGATGCGCACCAGGTCACATGAGAGATGTACGAAATGCCTGCACAGGCAATCATTAGAACACAGATCAA
Organism: Peromyscus nudipes; assembly: GCA_902168325.1. Taxonomy (NCBI): domain Eukaryota; kingdom Metazoa; phylum Chordata; class Mammalia; order Rodentia; family Cricetidae; genus Peromyscus; species Peromyscus nudipes. Next base: position 19,963 of record CABHPH010128466.1, read on the forward strand.
ACCAGAGAGGTAGAAGGAGGAAGATCAGGAGTTCAAGGCCAGCCTCAGCTACACAAAAAGTTTAGGCCAGCCAGGGCTACATGAAACCCAATTTGAAAACAAAACAAAAGAAGTTTAGAGAAAGGTTTATTTTTCACATATTATCAACCTCCTATGCCACACAATTATGTTGTAAAAATATCTTGATAAGTGAAGATGTAAGTTCAAACTAACCATATAACAAGTTAGACAGCCTCAACCACAATTAAGTCACAGGATCGCCTCTGTGTCACCTGCTAATCTGCAGCAGTGTATTTTCATCTGTTCCTTCCCCTAAAGTCCTGGCCCCACTCTCCCCTCAACACTGCCCAACAACATATCTCTGCTCCCCTTTTGGGAAGCTTAGGATCTTTGGTCTCCAAGCCATTTGCATAGTCATAGGTTGTCTCCTAATCTTTAGCCTCATTACAAAGATCACCATGGAAAAAAAGCAGTTTAAGACCATATTCAACAAAGGTCATGCTTATGAATGAGAGAACAATTTCACTTTTGTCTTAAAGTAAGTATCTCTGGCACAATCATGGCAAATAACGAAAGCTGGAACATCCAAAGGAAACAGAGTACTGGTCCTCCTCATACTTCCTCACCCTGATCCTAAGAACTAGAGAATGTGCATCTCTTAGGATTTGATTGCAGGTCTGATTACAGATCTCAAAGAGGGGGAGAGAGATGGCTCAGCAGTTAAGAGCTTACACTGCTCTGCAAGTGGACTCACACTCAGTTCCTAACACTCACATCAGGAAGCTCATAACTACTTCCAACTGTAGCTCACCTGGGAAACCCAACTCACATGCATATACCTACACACAAAATTTTAGTCATGTGAATCTAATTTTTAAAAAGAATCTTTAAATGGGAAGGTCATCTCAGAATACTTGAATAGGACCAACATAATCATAAGCATCTATAAAAATGAAGGACCTTTGTGAAAGGCACTGGGGAGGGTCTGGATACACTGGGCTACTACTATATTATTGTTAAGAATACAAAATGGCATACCCAGTATGGAAAACAATGTGCTCATTCTTCAAAAAATTAGCCATAGCCAAAAACAGGGGAGCATGCCTGTGACCCCAGCACTTTGGAGACCGAAGCAAGCTAATCATGATTTTGAGGCTAGCCTGGACTATATAGCAATATCTGCCTCAACAACAACAAAAAAGGTATATACAGACTTAATAGATGACTCTACAATTCCACCCTACACATACACATACATACATACACACACTCAAATAGATAACTAAGATTTGTAAAAACATATAACTACACTAATATTTATGACTGTAATATTCACAATAAACAAAGGATAAAACAACCCAAGAATCCAAAAGCAGATGACTGGATAATAAAATATGATATATACATACAAAGAATATTGTTCACCATAAAGAATAACTTTCTAATACATAGAACAACATGGATAAAGCCAGAGTGGGGAAGGGGGCTATATGAAAGAAGACAGAAAGAAAAGGACAAATATTGTATGATTCCATTTACTTTAAACTACTACAATAGGTGGAATCACTGGGATAGAGTAGGCATGGCAATAAATCCTATAATCCCAGCGCTTAGGAGATGGAGGCAGGAAATTCAGAAGTTTAAGATGAGCCACTTAGTGAGTTTCAGGCCTGTCTGGGACATATGAGACCCTGTCTCAGAAAGAAAGAGAAAGAGAAGGAGGGAGAGGAGGAGGATGGAAGGATGGATGAGCTATGAAAAGCTACCATTGAGGGAGAAAAATGCTAGCTGGGGGTCACCAATGAATGGTTCAAGAGAGGGGAAATACATTATTATTGTTAGAGTCTCCCTATGGACTGTTCAAAAAGTGTGGGCTAGATATGGTAGTGAATATCTTTAATCTCAGCACTCAGAGGCAAAGGTAGGCAGATCACCATGAGTTCAAGACCATCTTAGTCTACATAGCCAGTTCCAGGACAGCCAGGATTATATAGTAAAACACTGTCTTAAAAAAATAATAATAATAAGGGGTTGGGGATTTAGTTCAGTGGTAGAGCGCTTGCCTAGCAAGCGCAAGGCCCTGGGTTCGGTCCTCAGCTCCAAATAAATAAATAAATAAATAAATAAATAAATAAATAAATAAATAAATAAATGAATGAATGAATGAATGAATGAAAATAAATAAATAAATAAATAAAACAAATGAATAAATAAATAAATAAATAAAAAGAAAAAGAAAAAATAATAATGGTGATGACAATGTATTATATTTAATGTATGTCACTGAACTACAATTATATGTTTTGTTTTGTTTTGTTTTTGTTTTTTCGAGAAAGGTTATCTTGGTGTAACAGATCTGGCTGTCCTGAACTCACTTTGTAGACCAGGCCAGCCTCGAACTCACAGAGATCTGCCTGCATCTGGAATGCTGGAATTAAGGCATGGGCCATCATGGCCTGGCCACTTTTGGCTGTGAAGAAGGATGGAGAAATGGGGCCAAAGACAAGAACTGCAGACAGGTCCTCCCAACTGAAAAGGGCAAACAAGGATTCCCTCCTAGGATTTCCACAAACAATAGAACCCTGCTGAGACCTTGAATTTAGCCCTTTAATTTGTAGCTAATAACACTGAGTTGTTTTATCAGTGCATTGTGGTTTGTTATTCTCACTGGTGACATTCTAGGCTCCCAATGCAGGGCTTCCCTCATCCCACAATTTCAGGTTCCACAATTCTCCATCCCCTCCTCCAGGCCAATCATCAGAGGCACAGTGACCATTTTATAAGTTCAAACTGATAAAAGCCAGAACTTCATTTAATTACAGTAGGAAATCGAGGGTCTTGGGGGACTTAATATGCTAAGATGAAATTGCTAAAGAGTCTAAAACACACTATGAAGTAACATGATCCCAGTTAATGCAGACGCTAACACTGGCACCACTGAAGCTTGCACAGCAGCATGCATCCATCACTCTTGACAGATTACTTCAAGAATCCAACACAGCTCTAAGACAATGCCAGCAAGACAAGCTGGAAACCATGCATGGTAGGCTTTTGGTACTCGGTCCTCACATGTGTGGAAATACTATAAGGTGAACCTTTATATCTGTGTGCAAAATCATATTATGAAAAGCACCATATTATTACTGCTGCTATTTTTGCGATCCATATACCCATATGATGTCTAAGGAATGATTTTATGTTTTGTTTTTTAAGTGTTGTAACAGGGCAAGACACTACAGAGGTTCCTCCATCTTGTATACTTGCTGAGGCCATTTTAGGTGTAACTAGAATTTAATCTCCTTGATGGGAAGTCCCATGGAAAATTACCCAACTATATTCTAGGAACCCAAAGTCAAGATGCCCAAGCTAACTTATCTTGGCTCCCGTTACCCTACCTGCTTATGCAAACCTCCCCTTCTAGCTAACTGCTTATCTTAGCTTCTGTTAAACTGCTTGCTTGTGCAACCTCCTCCTGCTATGGCAGTAAGATACCAGGATGTGGTATTTGCTTTTAAAACCTCTTACTCCAATATCTCTGTGCTATACTTGGGTCCCGAATACCTGAGTGTAGTCCCAGCCAGCTGGAATAAAGACTTTCAACTGGCTATAGACTGTGTTTGAGTGGTCTTCTCTGGTGGGCACCATATAAAAATGCTTAACTCCATAAAATGCCATAAAAACAGAAGAATGTATCTACACTCCAGAGACAGAGGCAGGTATCTCTATGAGTCAAGGCCAACCTGGTCTACAAAATGAGTTCTAGGGACGCCAGTGGGGAGATTACTATCGGACAATGCAGCCTGGCCTGACTGGGACCCTAACACTGACCAAGATAAAGAGGCTCTTGACAATTTTTGCCAGGCTCTTTTTAGGAGGATTTGAAGGCAGCTGCTAGAAAAACTTACTAATTTGTCTAAGGTAAATGACCTACTACAATAACCATGATTCTAAAAAGAAGGAGGAAAAAAAAACTGAACCGTAATGGTAGTGCTCAGGAAAACTAATAAAAGAGATCCCTCTGGGATCTCACTACAGTAGGTCCCAGGATAGGTATCACTCAACTTTAAATAGAAGACTTGGTTGTATGTAGGAAGAAGAAGAAAAAAATATGCACAAAGGACATAAAAAGAGAAGTGTGTGCAGATAGTTTGTTGTAGGGTGGGTATGAGGGAGGGGAGTCCTCACTATATTGATCTCCTGTATTCTCAACTGGGTAAACCTCAACATGGGGGTCGGGGGCAACTCCAATAGCTGAACTCAGCCCACCCACTCAATGTGTTCTAGAGGCAAACATTCTTCTGTTTCCTACAAAGCAGTGTTATTCTTCTCTAAGAGAATTGTAAGTATTTGGAGATACGCCAAGATACTACAGTGGCCATGAAATCTTTATATTATGTAACAACCCTAACCCTTCTCACTCAAAAGACAAGCCATACCCAACTCATACATGCCAATCTAACTAATTCCAGTGACCCCTCAACGTTCAGTAACTGAACGATGAATCCCGAGAGTTATTCAAGTGTGCCCTGACCCTGGTTTGTCCTCTTCAAAGGAGAAATTCATCTTCAGGTGCAAATGAACCATAGTTTGACATTAGGCTCAACAACCAGCAACAGAATCAAGAGATTTTCAAAGTCTAACTTGACAAACTACCTCTCCTCCTCCAAACAAGCCTTTAAAAACAAACCACAGCCAGGCGGCGGCGGAGGCACACACCTTTAATCTCAGCACTCAGGAGGCAGAGCCAGGAGGATCTCTGTGAGTTCGAGGCCAGCCTGGTCTACAGAGAGAGATCCAGGACAGGCACCAAAACTACACAGAGAAACCTTGTCTCAAACCCCCCCCCCAAAAAAAAAACCAACAACAACAACAGACAACAGACCCTCTTACCCTGTCCTGATCTCAGGGTCTGCTGGCCTGGTGCTGCCACTCTGTCCTTCCTGAGGCAACCAGCCACTGACAAGTAGCCCATTCATCCCCTCTCTCTCTCCTATGCATATATTTATAAATGGTAGGCACAATATATCCTCTGTTATTTCTCGTGTTTGGGAAATGCGGACATTATTTGATAGTGAGGTGCCACACATACCATGCATGGTTTCTAAGTCAATAGGACTTATTAAAGTCTATCCATCCAAAGCATGTTATCTTATCTTCATCTTGTTTTAATGATGAAAGGACCCTAAGATTTTAGAATGTCTTCTGGTTATAATGATAACAATAAAGTATAATCACAAGTTTGGAAGTTGTAATCCTTTACACCAGAGGTCAAATTCTAATTATTTGTGATTCATTATGGAAAATAATAGATTTCTGAGCCTCGATATTGCTATCTACAAACAATAACAAAAGCCACAAACAAATAACAACAAAAGAAAACCTGTCAGGATCACTGTGAAACACTGAAAGCGTTCTCATGGTGGACATACGGGAGGTCTGGGTGTAGGGCCTACAGGAGAGGCTATGGCAAAAGATGGTGATCCTAGGGAGACCATAAAGTCAAACACACACACACACACACACCGTATTTTTAATACATCCTAGGATAACTACCAGCCATATGTTGACTGGTAAATAACCTTATAACTTTAGTTCCCTCATCTGCATAGCAAGGATGCTATTTACTACAAAGGAATTGCCAAAGACTCCTGACATACTTTTACAATTAAAAATTAAATGAGTGAGTACACGGAATGGTGTTTCATGGTTCACAAGTACTAGAATACAGACCACAGCACACAAACTAAAGGAAGGAGCAGGGGAGCTGAGCTTTGGTTTTAACACAGTGCCCTGGAGAGCCTCTCCCATGTAGTAGAAACGTCTGCATCATGATTCCAAAACTGAGTGCTAAAGGCCCTACTGTACTACAGTGATGTCAAACTCGGGGATGATTTTAAGGTTTGAAGGAAGAAATAAATGGTAAGGAAATTCTGTCCGATGCCACAAAACTGCCAGTCTACAGTAGGAGCTCTAGAAGGCATCACTACTAGTGTGCTAGCATGGGTGGTGGTGGTCTGGTCAAGGCCGGAGTATTTATTGCCTTTGCAGAGTTCAGCAACTACGGCGAATAGAAGGCAAGTAAAGGAGAAAGTCAGATCTAAGGGGAGCTGAGAGCCAGTAGGCACCTCTCATAGGCAATCACAATTCCGTTAAAGCAGTGCTGCTCAGCCTTCCTAACGCTGCCACCCTTCATACAGTGCTTCATGCTGTGCTGACCCCAGACAAAAATGATTTTCATTGCCACTTCATAACTAATTTTGCTACATTATGAATCATAATGTAAGCATCTGATATGCAGGATATCTAATATGCAACCCCCATGAAAGGGTTGTTGAACCCCCAAAGGACTCAAGACCCACCAGTTGAGAACTGCTGTCTTAAAGAATAAAAGGAGGAGGTGTTTTTCTCATAGTTTATATGATTTTTTTTTTCAAATGGCCACTGAATTATTAGGACATGCCAAAACAAACCAAACAAGCTTACTTAAATACTTATGTTTAGACATAAGCATTTAGAGCAAATGAAGCAGGTTGTTCCTTTCGCCTAGAGGAAACTACAAAAAAAATTATTTCAATATTAACAGTCCTGTGACCTGAAGAGGTTTCAGACACTAGCCTAGATGAAAATCACCATCCCACTCTGTATTATTGTCTCCTAGAAGTATTCTAAAATAAAGCCCTTGTAGAACACTGGTAAACTTTCATCCCAAGTTATATTAAAAAATTATTTTAAAGACTTGGATGAGGCTGGTTTAAGAAAAATGACCACACACATTTTTCAACTAGATAAATAAAATTTTATCCCAAATATGAGATTCCCCACCCCCAGAGGTTCTATGTAAACAGCATGTTACACAGCACACAGCAAGCAATTTACCTTAGTAAATTAAGTTCCAATCTAGACTCATTTTATACTATACACACCAGGGGTGTCAATTTCTCAACGGGAGGGGGGCGCATAATTGTGTTTTCATTTCCTATAACACATACAAGACAAAAATACAACACAACTCAGGAACTAGTGGAAGGATCATGCCGTGTCCCTCCGACTCAGTTTCTGGAGAACCATGCTTCAAATGTGATAGTATTTCAAGACCATTAATCATTTCTACTCTTGCTTTCTCCCGATTGTATTCTAATCACAGGGCCATTGAGGAAAAAGTCACACTCTATGTATGGCAAACCATGGTGTCCGGCACATTAGAATGGATCCAATTATCAGCAGCTCTGTGCACCGTGAAAATTTCCCATGAGCGATTTCCATTGAGTACTCTGAGGACAAAACTTCATTCCTGTGGCTGAGTGGGAAGAGGCCACATAAGCAACTACTTCAAATAAGTCGTCCCCACTGCTGCCACCTTCCCCTACACACAGATAATGCAACTGTTCATCTCCAGAAAAACTCCACAGCCTAGTGACACACAAGAGGGTTTCTGCACCAGCACTTTCTTGCCTTCGCTGGTTTAAATCTGTTTCCAAGTCTACTTGTACATTGTGAAGCCAAACAATGAAAACTGCTTCCCCTCCCATACTTGCTACAATACAATCCGTTACTCGTTTCCATCCAGAAAACTATAATTTATAAGACTTAAATCAGCAGAACATGTGGATCGCATTCTAAGAACATGTGGTGTCTTGCTGTCAGTGTCTAAATCCTAGGGGTACCTGAGTCCATCAGAGGGGACATTATGCATTCCCAAGACAGACTCACAGGCCTCCTCCTATGGAAGGAGGAGCAAGTAAAGTCTCAGCACTTGGAGAAAAAGTCAGAGTGAAACAGAATCTCTTACTGGCTAATGCTGGAAACAAATACTCCTAAACTCTCACTTAACCAGGACAGTGTGAGGGATTTTGATTCTTAGGCATCAGGACTGACTGCCCAGGTCAGCATGAAGCCTCTGCTCTACCCAGCTAAATCAAAACAAACATAAGTGGACCGAACCTCGGTTCCCCTTTCCTCAACCAATTCCACTGGCAACAGCAGTTCATTAAGAATCGAACCTTTAACTTCCAAGACATGTCTCTTAGAAAATTCAGAAATATATTTCCTGAGTTATCTTTCAGGAGAAACATTCTGCAGTGCAGGGAAAAGCTGACCCCACTATGGAGTCATTTGGTAAAACCGAATACATCCATATGTCAACAACACAGTAAGAGTAAGACTCAGAAGAAAACAGTCTTAAAGAAATGCAGCTCTAAGGGAA